>ML808702.1:32899-69142 GCA_009831015.1 Picea engelmannii | reverse complement strand
ACAAAATACTTCCCATATAAAATGAAAATAGAAATACAATTAATGAAAAAGTTTTATGTTTAATGATCAGAATTATGTTATATTTATGTGCTTTATTAACTTTATATTCTATAAATTTTCAAAAAACATGTAAATTAAAAAACACAAAATCGTTACAATATAGCACAAGATAAAACAAAACAAAATATAAAGTAAAAATGAAATCCCATTAACCACAAAAGAATCACCATCGATTTCCTTTTCAGGCGAGGAAATATTTGGTTCCCTAATTCTACCTCTTAGTTATTCTCGTGAGCATACCTTCAAGTTTTAGAGGCAAAGGCGCATACACTGACATTTAGGTAACGATATCCAAAACATGTTGAGTGATAATTTGCTTGTCGGAAGAACAACGTGGATTTGAAGCTAGTTTTTGTCCTTCTCTTCTAAGTTGGTAGCAATATATTGCTTCTAGAGTTAGGAGTTGTTGAGAATCATATAAGATGGATGGACTCTATTGACTAATGATAAGAATAAGTAACTAACTAATTGAATAGAAAATTTTCTCCTATGCATACTCGAGCCGAGTTGGCACATACACAACCGAATCCTTAACAATAAGAGTTGATGTATATGATCGCTTCTCAAATTCATGGATTTTGTTGTCACACATGTCAACAATCTCCACCGTGACAACAACTTTATTTGATACCTTGCTCATTATTTTATTCTATCACCTTTTCTGCAAGCCAAGAGAAGCCAAGAACCATCGTAGCTTCTCTAAAAGTATTTGTTTTGTGAACATGTCTACGCAGTTCTCTTTTGTATAAACATTTTCAAGAGAAACTCCACCTTCATCGATGAGCTTTCTTACAAAATGGTACTTAATAGGAATATGTTTTGTTTTACTGTGGTAGGTTGGATTATTAGCCATGTGAATAACACTTTGACTATACCAAAGTAGCTTTACTTTGTCCTGCATCCTTCCAAACTCACCAAAAAAACCTTTTAACCAAACCACCTCTTTGCAACCATGTGAAGCAACTATGTATTCTTCTTGTGTAGTGAATAAAGAAACAATTTTTTGTATCTTTGACATCCAACTAATAGCTCCACCAGCAAGAGTAAATACATATTCTGAAGTTGACCTCCTCTTGTCCAAATCACCTATGAAATCATAATCAACATATCCATAGACTAACTCACAACCACTTCTATAGGTGATACAATAATCACTTGTAAATTGTACTTGGTTACTCTATATCTTCACATCATATGTCAGTTGTACTTGGTTACTCTATATCTTCACATAGTCTCTCCATGTATGGTTCGTGTCGATTGATGAGGGATACATTGAGGCCCTCCTTGGATGAATTTCTTCCTATATAATTTAGCACATTATCTAGGAGAGGGATCTAAACACCAGTTAGTACCTTGGAGCTTGCAATCTTCAGTCGAAGGCCTCCTCATGATTGATAGTGAGTTTACCTCATTAAATCTTGATCAATCTATTCTATGAGTGTCTTCCATCAAATCCTCTATTCACACAAAGTAGATTGCGCTAGTTACGTTGAGGTCCATTTTTGTCATAGGTGGTTCCCCTCATGTGTGTTAATGGTATACTTGATCTGCCAAAGAAGGTTATCTACTGGAGAAGGTGACCAAACTATCCATAGATCATAACTTGACCAAAAACTTCTCAGGGGCGCAAATTGAAACAAGGGCGCACCATTGGTTTGGGTAACCAAGCAATGGAGATCTGATGGCAGGATGTTCAAAGAGTAGCCAAGAGGATGTGGATATCTCAGTGTGAGTCCCAGGGATAAAAAGGAGAAGCTCAGTGAATCCATAGAGGAGGGTGCACATTTTTCATCTCGACAAAGGAAAAACCAACAAGGGCGAAAACCCCAGGTTGGTGCGCCCTCCTTTCTGCCTCATGAACTTGCAAAAATATATTTTCTCCCTCGGAGTTTGGATAGCTAATGGTGTAATATATTTGTCAGATGTGGAAGCATGGAAAATGAAGAAGCCAGGATGCAACCATGAATAAAGGTGCATTGGTTAACCCTAAAAACCCTAAAAAATGAAAATGCAGCAAATGTGAAATGTAAACTCAAAAAACAAAATCAAATGAGACACATAGGTTTAGGAAAAAGACAAGAATGATTTATTTGAGTCCCAGTTCACCTTATATACTGAGGGAACCATTTATTTACATGTGCATTGTTAAATAACATCAAAAGATGAAATGGGTCGCACCTAGTTGGGTGACTTGTGCGATCGAGGTGGGTGTTACCCTAGGTGGCCTCCTTGGCCCAATTCCTCCTTATTTAGATCTGGAAGCATCTCGGCTTCCATGAGAAGGTGAGGAAAATTGTTGTGCAATACTTCAGCTATGATCCACTTTTCCTGCGTTACAGTTTGGCCTTAGAGAGCTACTAGATATGAAGTGTATATTTGGTGCCTTGTACAGTGGGTCTGGGTGTCCAGTAGAGTGTCTTTGGCCAATGGGAGTTGGAAATATAGAATGTTGTCCACTGGATGAGTAATGGTGACTGGTTCCTCCAAAATGGTAGGCTCAAACAACTTTAAGTGATTTACATTAATAACATTGTGGATTCCCAGTTGTGGTGGAAGATCCAACCTATAATCATTTTCTCCAATCTTGTCGAGGATGGTATATGGACCATCTCTTATTGGCAAAATCTTGTGATGGTGGCCTCTGAAGTGCTTTTTATCCAAGTGTAACTAGACTTGATCCCTGAGTTTAAAGGACATGAAGGTCCTTTTTTTGTCATGGTGCTTCTTGGCATGCTCTTGAGCTACTTTAAGTGTTCTTGTTATTGTAGTGTGGCGTTGTGAAATTTGTTGGAGGAACCATTGTGCTAAGAGTTGTTCCTATTTTTGATGGAAGGTACCTTCAGGAGCCCAAGTAATTTGGATCTCGGTTGGATATGTTGGTTGGAAGCCCAAGCATACTTCAAAAGGTGAAAACCCTATAGAAGAATGTGTTGCCTTGTCCATGTCCCACTGAAGATGAGAATGTCATCTAAGAAGATGACCACAAATCAACCCAAATGTTCCCTGAAGATGTCATTAATGAGCCTCATGAAAGTGGATGGGGCATTGGTGAGGACGAAGGGCATAACTTTCCACTCAAAAAGACCAAATTTGGTCTTGAAAGTTGTTTTCCAAACATCATCTGGGTTCATTCGAACCTGATGTTAGTCGGTTGTCAAATCCAATTTAGTAAACCACTTAGCTCCTTGGAGGGTGTTGAGTAACTCCTCAATCTGTGGTAGGGGGGTAACTTTTTTTACTCTGGCTTTGTTCAAGGCATGGTAATCAGTGACAAGGTGCATTTATGAAGTATCTCTTTTGGGGATGACAAATGCACCAGAAGCATAGGGAGAAGATGATGGTTGGATGTGGTCAGATTTGATGAGGTCGGTCAATTTTCTTTCCATTTCTTTTGTTTCTATTGGGGCCAATCGGTAAGTAGGGGCATTAGGTAATGCAGATCCAGGGATAAGATGAATGGAATGGTCAATGTGTTGGGAGGGGGGGAGTCCTTCTGGAGGTTGAAATACATCTGAAAACTCTTGGAGGAGGGGCGTCATTATTTCAAGAATAGGGTGAGTGGTATTTTTTGGTGTTATTGGGAACACCAAATAGAGAGAGACAAATTGGTTTAAATGTACATGAAGGATTTTCTCTTTGGTAGGAGGGGGTTTGGGTGTTGTTGCAGTTAAGATATAAGTGTGTACTTCTTTGGTAAGTTTGTACTGGTGGGATTTGGCCATATAGATAACATTTCTTTGGGTTTGGTATGGAATACCTAGCAGTAAATCCAAACAATCCAAGGGGGAGGCATCACATAGGACAGTATCTTTGAATTGGCCTATGGAAAAAGTGACCAGACAACACTGAGAAACTAAGAGGCGAGGGCCATCCTTCTGGACCCATCCGAGCTGATAGGGTTGTGGATGGGGATTAGTAATCATATTAAGTCGTTTGACAAGGTATTGATATACCAAATTATTATGGCTTCCATTGTCCATAATCAGTAAAGCCAAGGAGTTTTTAATTTGGAAGTTATGAGTGAAGAGGGGTTGGGTGGAGGAGTTTGAATATTCATGGGTCATTAGGATCAGTAAAGGATCCACTTTTGTGGGATTGTATAGAGGAAATTCTCCAGTTTCTTCCACTTGGGGGGGAGCAATGAGCTCAGTTAGGAGGGTTTTGTTGGTCTTTATATTTTGGAGGATTCGACAATCTAATGAATTATGTGAAGTAGTCTTGTGGAATGAGAAACAGGGTGTCCTTATATTTGTATTGGGTGTGGTATTTGAGCCCGAGGAGGTGGAAAGTGGGCTGAAGGATTGGAGTTGGATGGTTGAGAGGTAGAGGGGTTGGTGGAGGGGCTTTATTGAGGAGTACGACCCCTAGGAGAAAAATTCATTTCTATAGCCAAAGCTCTCTAAAATGTTTTGTCTAAAGTTGGATTTTCAAACAAATCTACTTCTCGATGGAACTAAATTAATAAACCAACAACAAACTTTAATATGAGTACCTCTTTCAGATCTGGAATATGCAGTAAGAGGCGCAGCTTGTAGAAGAATTTTGTGTATCCTTGCACTCCTTGTGAAGGGAGTTGTCAGAGTTGGTGTGATTTGATCCACAAGGATTGCACATACTCGGGTGGGTATAAGAAGTTTCTCAATGCCTTGGAAATTTGATCCCAATTTCTGATGGGTTTGAATGTAGAGGATTATGGAGCATCCCCAATCTCTATCACAAATGTGGTCTTCACTTGCGCTGTATCCCACCAAGTTTGTACAAGTCCTTCTAATTGCAAGGCTGCAATATGGAGCTTTATCTCCTCAGTAAGGCATGGACATGTATTGAAATAGGTGGAGAGGCTATGAATCCAAGAATCCACAACTTCTCCATTGGTTTGACCAACAAATTTGGGTAGTTAGATTCGAGTGTCCAACCGGAAGGGGTCTAGATTGTTTTGTTGTTACATTCTGAGAAACTCATTGAGGACGGAGGAAAGATATTGGATGGGATTTGAAGTGTTGGAATATGATTCAAATTCCAAGGGATCTTTTTGTGGAGGAATTTTGAGGCCCACTAAAGATCAAGGCGAACCTAGTTTGCAACACTGCAAAATGGGTCAGGCTCTGCTTTGTGGACAGAGGGCATAAAACCCTGAAGCAACGTAGCTGAACTGGTCTACAGGGAGAGATATGTATTGTTTTAGATCTGTGGAACTCCTCTCTTTTGTAGTGGATATCTGTGCACCCTTGGGGATATGATATTTTTTCAGCTTCTTGCATGAATATGTAAACCTTGAAATGCGTGAAATCTAGAAAATTTCATGAAAATCCCAAAACAATTTTGCTCAAACTTGAAGATCCAAATATTTTCCATGGATCTTGAGTATTTAATACCAATTGATCTTACAAAGAAGGATATCTACTGGAGAAGGTGACCAAACCAGCCATAGATTAGCATTTGACCAAAAACTCTTCAAGGGCTCAAATCGAAATAGGGGCGCACCATTGGTTTGGGTAACCAAGAAATGGAGATCTGATGCTGGGATGTTCAAAGAGTAGCCAAGAGGATGTGTTTATCTTAGTGTGAGTCTCAGGGATAAAAATGATAAGCTCAGTGCATCCATAAAGGAGGGCGCACTTTCTTCATCCTGACAAAGGAAAAACCAGCAAGGGCGCAAACCCCAGGTTGGTGCGCCCTCCTTTCAACCTCATGAACTTGTAGAAATAGATTTTATCCCTGAGAGCTTGTATATCTAATGGAGTAAGCTTGTTCTTAGAGGTGGAAGCATGGAAAAAAAAGTAGCCAGGAAGTATCCATGAAGAAAGGCACACTGGTTAACATTGAAAACCGCCCAAAACAAAAATGCAAAAAATGTGAAATGTAAACTCAGAAAACAAAATCAAATGAGACACATAGCTTCAGGAAAAAGACAACAATTCTTTATTTGAGTCCTGATTCACCTTATATACCAAGGAAACCATTTATTTAAATGTTCATAGTTAAATAACATCAAAAGATGAAATGGGTCGCGCCTATTTGGTTGACTTGTGCACCCCAGGTGGGCGTTCCCCTAGGTGGCATCCTTGGCCCAATACTTCAATAATCAATAATTAGGAAATTTATACCATGATCTACATTAACTCAACTATTCACATGTTGTAGAATTGTACCATCAGGGTTTGGGATGAAGAACTTGGGTTTGGCTCCACATCATTCCTTCACAACACCCCTCCCATGTTGCAATGGAATATATCACTTATATATCAGTACTTTCAAGACTTCAATGGTGTCAATGTTTCATTGAAACTCACACATAATATCTAGCTAAAGAAACTACAAACAATGCTTATCAATAAAGGAAGTGAGATTCAATATGGAAGAATGAAAAAATATATTTACACTACTCCAATGACCTAATCAATGAATGAAAATTGATACATAGATGATGATCAATATGATACAATGAACGAGTGGAATACACTCATATATAGGGTATATCATTCCATAATTAAGAAAATGAATCAAGCCATTAGCTTTCCTTAGGAATGCATGCATGCATATTAGTGATGGTCTAAATAGAAAGTTCTAAAATAGAACTAGTCAGTTAACTCCCACTGAACTAGCTTATCGAAAATAGAAATGTATCCACCACCCCACCTTGAACATCACTAAGGAATAAAAATGAGTCCCGAGAAATAGGATATATTAGGTACTCATGTACAATGAAACTAATGAACACTGAATAAAAATGAGGAAAGAGGGAAAAACATGTGGGAACAAAACCCCCCCTCAAAATACAATGCATCAAAAGAAGAAAAGGTAGTCGCTAGACAATTATGTTCTTCACTCCAAGATGATCCCGAAAAGTATGAAACTTCTGCTCACTGAAATTCTTCGTGAATATGTAGAAATATTTATGGATCTCATGAAGTCCTTTGGAAACCTGTCTAGACTTGTACCTCTTGATCCTATGGACCCATATGCACCTAAAAATATTCCTTTATGATAGAAGTGGAACCAGATTCCAAGTTTGATTATTTCGGAGTGAGTCATACTCTTCTTGCATGGCTTCTTTCCATAATGGATTTCCCACAACCTTACTATAGGTATGTGGATCAGAAGATTTAAACATATAGAAATTCATGGGCATTGCAGGTTCAGAAGTTGAAAGTACATGAGAAGGCTCCTCGTGCTCAAATCGAGTTGTCCTTGAATCTAATGGATTCCCTAGAAGGATACCTGTTGCCTGAAGTGTGAATTTTTCCTTCTTGGTAATATGTTGAAGCTTCGTTGTTGGCTTCTTATCTAGTTGTACTACCTGTTTATTTCCATGTACATAATCTGAGTTTATGGAATCATCTCTGATGTATGAAACTAATGGAAGAACAAGAGTATATACATGTTTCAGTAGAGGTGCATGCAAAGTACTCTCCGTATGTGTAGGTAGAAAATAGAAGTCACCGTTAAAAAACTTAGTGAATTTATACAACCTTAATTTGTGATCCACCTCACCAATTGCAATAATGGAATTGTCACGCATATCAAGTACAGAAACCGAATTTGATGTAAATTCAACCTTTCTACCTTTCTAAGTGATCTGCAAAACTTAGAGAAGATTCATAGAAAAATTTGGAACATGTAAAACATTCTCAAAACTACCATTATGGAGTTCCACTCTCCCCTATCCTGATACTTCTACCAGAGTATCATCCCCGGTGAGAATAGGGAGTCTTGAGCATGAAGTCAAAGAAGTAAAAACTTCCTCTTTCGCTATGATATGATGTGATGCACCAAAATTTATAATCCATGAATCAAATGAGGAATTAATTGCAAAAAGAGTATGATTATTTGGTGTCATATTCCCCACTCTAAGAGAAGCTAGGTTGATTTGCTTCCATGAGCGGATTTACCTGAACAAGTCTATGTTTGAACTAATTAGTCGAGAGCGAGAGGGAGGTAAGATTGACAAGGCTTTGTTGAAACACGTTGTAGAGATTATTTTGGAAATTGGTATGGATTACTACAAGAATCATTTGGAAAGGCCATGTTTGAAGATACTACAACTTACTATGCTCGAAAGGCTGATTTATGGATTCTTGAGGATTCTAGCCCAGAATATATGCTAAAAGTTGAAGAGTGTTTGAAAAATGAGCAACACAGAGTTGCCCATTATTTTCACTCCAACAACAAGGAGAAATTATTAGAGACAGTAGAATATGAACTCCTTTCCCATTATGAAACACAACTTTTGGAAAAATAGGATTCAATTTGTGATGTATTTCTTAGGGATGATAAGAAAGATGAAATTTCGAGTATGTACAGTTTATTTTGTAGAATACCCAAGGGCTTGGAACCAATTGCAAGTATTTTTAAACAACATGTAAATAGCAAAGGGATAGCATTGTTTGAATGCGCATAAATTGTTGTGGTTGATGCTATGACTGATGTAGAACATGAATTTGTTTAGAAGGTTATTGAAATGTATGACAAATACATAGATTACGAAAAGCATGCATTTCAAAATGATCAATGTATTCATAAGGCTTTAAAGGAAGAATTTTTGGTAATATGAAACAAAAGAGTTAGACTAAGCACAATTGAAGAGTTGTTGGCATCATTTTGTGATAATGTACTTAATAAGTCTAGAATTGGCAAAATGATGGATGATGATATTGAGAGCATTTTTGAGAAAATTGCAACACTTGTTGGATATGCGATCGGTAAAGATTTATTTGGAGAATTTGGTGGGAGAAAAATTAGCCAAGATATTATTGTTTGACAAGAAAATAAATATTGATCATGAGCAGAACATATTGACCAAGTTGAAGATGAAATTTGGTTCTAAGTTGGTCGTTTCAAAGGAAATGCAGGGCATGCTTAATGATTTGGATGTTTCAAAGGAAATACAAGCTAGTTTTAATACTTCAAATAATAATCTTCAAATGGTGTTTGGTGTTACAGTATTGAATCCTGCAGTTTGGCCAAACTACAAGTATTTTGACCTTAATATACCTTCTGAGATGGCAAGATGAGTTGATTTGTTCAAGGAATTTTATTTTGTACAACATAACAATCGTAAACTCACATGGATATATTCGTTGGGGACTTGCAACATCATTTCCAAATTTGATACCAGGAAAATAGAAATGGTAGTATCCACATACCAAGAAGTTATGTTATTGTTGCTCAATGACATTGGGAAATTGAGATATCAAGAGATCATATCTCATTTAAACTTAGAAGAAGAGGATGTTACTAGACTATTACATTCACCTGCATGTGGAAAGTTTAAAATTCTTCTAAAGGATCCAGTGAATAAAGAAATATTAGCCAGTAACAATTTTGAATTCAATAAATGTTCAGAAAGATTAAGATTCCATTTCTAGAAGAGGATGAGAAGAAGAAAATCATTGAAGATTTTAACATCACCAAAAGACTTCATCCTCCCTTGAAATCTGGACTTCTTTACTTCCGATTTCCTCTGAAATTTGACTTGTGTATCAAATGAATGTATAATGATATTTATTTATACCATTTATGTCACTTACTTTTAACATTAGGGCCAACCTGACAATTTCTTTAATTATCGTCGGGGCCTACATGTACTTCCTTCTTCAATTCACTTTGTCATCTTCAAAAATTCATTTCTCCTCAACCACGAGGATCCACGTGATGTACCACATACCACCGGAAACAACATGATGTATAATATCCATCCATGGGTCTTGTATCTACATGTGCATTTTCCTTCATGTCCAAATACCTTCATCAATCTTGTGGTCCAAAACCCAGGACTAGGGTTGACATCAATGACAACAACCAATCTTCCAACAATCTCCCCCTTTGTCATTGATGGCAAGACTCATGCTCCCCCTATCATCATGATCCCAATTTCTCTCCCCCTTTGACATCAATGGAAAAGGGTAGGGATTCTCCCCTGGAGTTTAATGGAAAAAGGTAACTCTCTTCTTTGGGGTTGCTCCCCCTGAACATATGGCACTCAATAATACTTCATCCTTATTTTTGGTCTTTGGGACTTTTTCTTCCTTGGAATCATTTTGTGTGGATTTTGTCTTCTCTCTCTTCTTCCTGTCTAGGATGTATATGTTGTTCAGTCTTCTTATTGCAGTTGCAACCAATATTCCTGAGTTATTTTCTCTAATTTTACATTTTTGGGAGTCAAATGTAAGACTGTATCCTTGACCACACATTTTACTAACATTGAGTAGATTATGCTTCAAGTCTTCAACCAATACGACATTATTTGCTTTTACATTTTTTCTTCCAAGTTCTACTACACCTTCTCCAAGTATTTTGGCAAATGAGTCATCTTCAAATGCAACATTTCCACCCTTTCTCTTCCTGCGGATGAATTTGTCTTGATCCTCAGTCATGTGTGAAGAACATCCATTGTCTATGTACCACTCATCTTCTTCTTTGCATTATTCAGCGGTCAATGTTATTCGACAATATTCATTGTTTGGAATCTCTTTCCTTATCCATACTGTGGTTGGCATAGAGACATCTTCATTCATATATCTGCAATCTCATGCTTTGTGACCAAGATAATTACATTTGTAGCATGCAATATTTTTGTACATCAATGCAGAAAATGAATTATAACTTATGTTGACAAATCCATGACTATTTCCATATCTTCTATTTACACCATTCATGTTTCTTTCGTATGTGTTCCTTTCATTGATTCTGCAATTAATTGCCTTATGTCCAAAAAAATTTCAAGTATAACAATGACCAAGAAATAAATTGTGATACCTTGGAGCAAGTGGGCTTCTTTGTGATGTAGTCCATATGGGTTCATGATATATTCTTCTATAGTTTCCTTCATACTGATTGAATCTTCTTTGATTCCTGAAGGTAGGTGGTCTTCTTGGATATTCATCTCTTTTGTAATCATTCCTTCTTTCTGGTATCTTGGTCCACCTCTAATCAACTATCTATGTAGCTCTTTCTTCAACCTTCTTGTTGGTATTTGCATCTTCTTTGTATGAAGTTTCACCCATGCATCCAAGATTTGTTAAGTCTTTTGGCACTTGAGAGTTTCTTAAGCTCTTCCTCAATGAGACAACTTCTTGTTCAAGTTTCTCACAATCTTCTTCTTTCTTCATCATTTGGACATTCCGTACTTCTCCTATTCTTCTTTCTTCTTCGAGTAGAGTTTTCAAGGAAATGGTTTCTTCTCTTAGTTTATCAAAGTCATCTAATTGTTTCTTCAAGTTTACAATTGTCTTTTCACAACTGCCCAATTCACTTCTTAGTTTTCTTTGCGTGTCTTTGAGCTTGCTATTTTCAATCTCAACATGCTTCAATTTTTTAAGATTCTCATCTTCTTGTTGAATAATTTTTTCTTCATGATTTTCTTCTTCTTCATTGGAATTTTCTTCTTAAGTGTCATTTCTTTCAATCATTGGATGAGTAAATTCAAATTGAACATGACCTACTCCTTCACAATTAAAGCAAAAGAATTGACCTCTATTTTCTTCTTTGAAATCTGAGATGTTGTAATTTGCTTCAACTTCTTCTTCTTCTACTTCTGCGTCTTCTTCT
Source organism: Picea engelmannii (assembly GCA_009831015.1). Lineage (NCBI taxonomy): Eukaryota > Viridiplantae > Streptophyta > Pinopsida > Pinales > Pinaceae > Picea > Picea engelmannii. The sequence continues at coordinate 57,532 of ML808702.1, read as the reverse complement.
TCCCATACATAAAGGTCTTGCAGCTTGTCCCATATCTCTTTTGATGATGCACATGATCCCACCTTGGATTTCACTGAATCTATCAATCCATCTAGGATGGTATCTATTGCCAATTTGCTTTTTCTTTTTTCTTCCTTCTGAGTTGCAGTCTTTGGTTTCTTCAAAGCACTGTATCCTGAAGCAACTGAGAACCAAACATCTTCCCCAAGAGATTTCAAGTAAGTTTCCATTCTATTACTCTAGTATTAAAAATTTCTTCCATCAAATGGTGGAATCCCATTTGGAATTTTGTCTTCCATTTCTTCTTAGGCTCTTCCTTCCATTGGTTAAACTGTACTGAAGGTAACCCACTCTGATACCAATTGTTGATACTTAGAGGGGGGTGAATCAATATCAAGTACAATTTAAAACCTTTTTAAACTTATACTTAAACCATTCAATTATATCCAATGAGAAATGAACAATAGTATAAGAGCTACACCAATGCACCACAATACACCATGCACAATATATGAGAAATAATCAATAGTTATTGTTCAAGGGAAGTAATGACTTCCAAAGGTAGCTATAGCTTCCAAATGTAAAGGGCGGGATAAACCTCCAAGAGGAATATGCAATCCTCCAATATCAAGAGAGAGTTGAAATATCCATCCTTTCCCCTTACTTCCACCGAAGAATATATGAGAGATAATAAAACTTTACATTAAATCATCACCATCAACCAATCATCACATAGAACATGATAATGCTTCCTGAGACTTCTTCAAATTCTGCAATTCTTTAATTCTTGGAGTACTCTAATCCTGTAGATAAAATTACTCATTGTATTCTCTGAAACTCCTACAAGTTTCACTCCTTGAATCCTCCCCAAAAAGATGTTATAGAGAGAATGGTAGACCTTGTTCAATTCTGGTTTATTCAGGATACCGAATGTGTAAAGAATTCCCGACGCTCAATATTTAACATCAAATTCTGAAATTCGCACATAAGAAACAAAAGTCCATACTCTTTCCAATTAAATTTGTCCCACATCATTTGGATTCTTGATGAATAAGCTATGAGTATTTTACCCGGAAAATCTGTTTATTGACTAGCTTCAAGACTGGTCACAAACCCTATCTTCCACAGAGTGTATCTCCATAATTATAGTGAATCAAGAGATGAAATTTTTACCACATGTACTTGGATATCTCTTCTCAATACCATAGAAATTTCACCATCTGAATCGTTCTAGAAAAAAAGTTATAGAAAAAATGGTAAGATGACCTAAAAATAACATACGTTAGAACACATCACCAAAAGACTTCATCCTCCCTTGAAATCTGGCCTTCTTTACTTCTGATTTCCTCTGAAATTAGAATTGTATATCAAATGAATGTATACTGATATTTATTTATACCATTTATGTCACTTCCTTTTAACATTACGGGCGACCTGACAATTTCTTATTTTGTAATTCTTTTCTTTAATTATCTTCAGGGCCTAAATGTACTTCCTTATTCAATTCACTTTGTCATCTTCAAAAATTCATTTCTCCTCAACCATGAGGATCCATGTGATGTGCCACATACCACTAGAAAAAACATGATGTATACTATCCATCCATGGGTCTTGTATCTACATGTGCATTTTCTTTCATGTCCAAATACCTTCATCAATCTTGTGGTCCAAAACCCATGACTAGGGTTGAGATCAATAACAACAACCAATATTCCAACAATAATTCCTTTAATAAATTGGGGCATCCAGAATGGGTGGCTTCACGGGGGTACCTCTAAATCCACTTACCACTTTCATCTCTCTCCGACGTGTGTCTCCTCCACCTCTCTCTCTCGTTGCCTTGTCACATCTCCCACTCGATGGCTACTAAGGCTCTCGAAGCATATCAACGGTCGTCAACTTTCCTCAATCCAATGGTTTGGATCTAATCGTGATTTCACATTTTGGTATTTCATAGGTTAGAGAACCTCCCTTCTTTCGACTCCTGATTTCACGATATTTGATATTCTACTCTCGTCAGATCGACGACCCATGTCGCTCCCCTTTTTTATCTTTGGATCTAGCAGTCCACATCGCTCCTCCTCCTAAGATTTGGAGTTTGAAGAGTTCAACGCTTATCCTCCTTGCAACTATGTTGGATCTAATGGCCCACGACTATTTTTTCTTGTTGTCTCCAGCAATCTCCACTATCCATTGATATTATTGATGGCTCCTTTCTCTGAACTTGACGCCAGCCCTTCTGAGCTTAACTCATTCGAGTATTTGCATCTCCTGTTCTCTCTTTCAATCTCTTCACACTGTTGACATCTTCTACTTATTGATATACCTTTTTGACATCAATGACAATCTCAATTGTGGTAATTCATCATTAGCGATAGATCATCAATTCGACTGTTGACATTAATGAAAATATGTCCAACAATCTCCCCCTTTGGCATTGATGGAAAACTCCTTCTACCCTGTCTGTTGAACATCCAACCATAACACTGTAGCATCTATAGCATCTACCATCTCCCCCTTTGACATCAATGTCAAAGAAGAAATACGCTTCCCCTGAGTTGTTGCAATACATACTCCCCCTGTCAACTATGAGAAGTTTAGAAATACAACAGATATTCAATAAGTACTCCCCCTGAACAGGTGAAAATATTAGATGAAAGAATTTATAACCCCCAACTTATGACGAATATATCCAAAAGGGGTCATTGCTAATGGTTTAGTAAAGATATCAACTATTTATTCTGTGGCAGGAATATAATGCAATTGAACCACTATGTTTGTAAGTTGTTCTCTAAGAAAATTGTATTTTATTGGGATATGCTTAGTCTTGGAGTGAAGAACATGGTTCTTGGAGACACTAATGGAACTAGTGTTATCACAGTTAATCGTAATCCGATCAGTATAATTTACCTTCAAATATGCAAGAATTTGAATCATCCATAAAATCTGAGTGCAACAAGTAGCAGCAGCAATGTACTCTGCTTCTATAGTCGATAAGGAAATAGATCCCCGCTTCTTACTAATCCATGTTACCAACGTGTCACCCAGGAAGAATGCACCTCCACTGGTGCTCTTTCTCTCATCCACACAATTTGCCCAATATGCATTTGAATAAGAAATTAACTGAAAATTCTGATTTTTGGGATACCACATACCAAAAGTCATTGCTCCCTTCAAGTATTTGAATATCCTTGTGACAACTACCAAATGACTTTGTTTAGGAGCAGACTGATAACAACCTATCATTCCAACAGCTTGCATTATATCAAGGTGAGATGTACATAATATTGTCTATCATAGAGAGATATTTCCTTTTATCAACATCAGGTGAATATCATCTTTATTGAGCTGGCAACTGACCACCATAGGTGTACTAACAAGAGAAAAATCTTCCATCTAAAATTTCTTCAACATCTCTTTCAAATATTTTTCTTGAGAGATAAATATTCATGCAGAACTCTGTTTTACTTGTAAGCCAAGAAAATATGACAATTCTCCTATCATGGACATTTCAAACCCTATTTTCATAGAGTTAGAAAACCACTGAACAGAGGAATCATTATTACAGCAAAAAATAATGTCATCTACATAAATCAAAACAACTAGTAAATCATCACCTTCAGATTTTATGTAGAGATTGTTATCAACAGTACCTTTCTTGAATCCTTTGTCTTGTAAACATTTTTCCATTCTATAATACGAATCTCGTGGTGCTTGTTTCAATCCATATAAATCCTTCTTCAGCTTGCAGACATAATCAGGGTTATCTATCAATAAGAATCCTTCAGGTTGTTCCATATATACTTCTTCCTCTAGATCTCCATTAAGAAATGTTGATTTAGCATCCATCTAATACACTTTAAAGTTCATATGACATGAATATGCAAGAAACATTATGATGACTTCCAATCTTGGCACTGGTGCAAAAGTTTCATCAAAATCCCAACCTTCAACTTGTGCATACCCTTTACAAGCCAATATGGATTTATTTCTAACAACTTGTCCCTTTTCATTTATTTTATTTTTGAACACCCATTTGGAGCCTATTACATTCTTATCTTCAGGTCTAGGAACAAGCTTCCAAGTATTTTTCTTCTCAATCTAATCAAGCTCTTCACTCATTGCTCTAATACAGTCATCATGCTTGCTGGCTTCATAAAATTTTTTAGGTTAAATCATATATAGAAAAGCAACATGAGATTGTTCTGAGGCTTTAATCAATTTCCTTCTTGTCTGAACTCCTTTATTTATATCTCCAATTATCTGATTTTCGGAATGATTATTTCTAACAGTTTTGAGAGGTGAGTTTGTAGCCTAAGTATTTGTATCTTCATCTAATTCAGATTCTTCTCTTTTTGATCCTTGGACATGTTCATCTTCATCTTCAACTATATCTTATGTGCTTGGTTCAACACTGCTTACATTTCTGACCATGATTTCTTCATCAACTTTTATGTCTATACAATCAACCAGTTTATGTAGCCTCTTATTGTAACATCTGTACCCTTTATTGTTTGTAGCATAACCCAAGAAGATACCTTCATAAGCCTTGTCATCATATTTTCCAATATTTTCATCATTATTCTTAATATAACATTTACTCCCAAAGATTTTAAAATGATTGACTGAAGAAGGTCTTCCAAACCATAGTTCATAAGGAGTCTTGTCACTATGTGGCATGAGATGAGCTTTGTTAAGGATATGAACAGTTGTATGAATTGCTTCCACCCAATATGTCTGAGGTATGTTCCTTTCATTCATCATTGATCTTGTCATTTACTATACTGATCTATTATGCCTCTCAACAACTCCATTTTGTTGTGGAGTCCTTGGAATTATGTACTCTCTTTTGATCCCATGTTTATCACATAACTCTTTGAATTTCCATGAGATAAACTCTTATCCTCTATCAAACCTTACTGCCTTCAATCTTTTTCATGTTTGATTCTCAGTTCGAGCCTTAAACACTTTGAATTTTTCAAATGTTAATATTTTTGCTTCAAAAAGGAAACCCGTGTTAGTCTAGAATAATCATCAATAATCAACATAAAATAATTTTCTTTTCATGTACCTTCTTTCCTTGATGATCCACATAAATCCATATGTACTAACTGAAGGGGTTTTTCTGTTGAGGGAAACTTTTTAGATTTGAACTATGTCCAAGTAAGCTTTCCTATCTGGCATGGTTTACAAACAGAATCATATGGATTTGATATATTTGGAAGATCCTTTAGTGCTCCACTATTTCTAGGATTGATTATATGATCAAAATTTAAGTGTCCAAGTCTCCTATGCCATAACCAACTTTCATCATACTTGCTTAAGTGGAATTCTTCTTTTTCTTCTTTTAACACATAGACATTGTTTTCAGTTCTTATCCCTTTTGCAACTAGTTGTCCTGAATTCACGGACTTTATTTTACAGTCTTTAGATGTAAAGACAACCTCACATCCTCTGTTACAAAATTGACTGACACTTAGTAGATTATGTTTCAGGCCATTTACGAACAACACATCTTGCGCTTTTCTTTTTCTGTTACTCAGGCTTACCATTCCTTTACCTTTTATTTTTTCTGGTGCATCCTTTCCAAAAGTTACATTCCCTAATTTGTTTTCAATTAGATTTAGAAACTTACTTTTGTCTCCAATCATATGTTTGGAACATCCACTGTCAATATACCAGGGATTCTTTTGTCTTTGGGCTGATAACACTAGTCCACACTTGTCATCTACTTTCTTCTTCCAAACCTTGACATTTTCAGCAGTGGGGATCAAATATGGCTTGTAATTCCTTAAGCGACAGTATGCAGCTTTATGTCCATAAGTATGGCAGAGATAACATTCTGGTTCATTGAATAGCAGATCATAGTGAATGTTATGCTTAACCTGTGTCCTTTTCCCATCCATTGCGTGATTTATAATCTGAGGTTGTTTGTTGCTTAGTTGTCTCAATCTTTGTTGTGGAAGATGGTTATTCATTGAGTATCATGATTGTTCATATCTAAATCTTAAAGAACAGTTTATAGCTTTGTGACCAAAATTAGAATAGAAAAAACAATAACCATAGAAAAAACCTTTGTACCTTGAAAAATTGTGTCTTCTTTGAGGAGGTCGATTTCTTTCATGCCGATAATTTCTTTGATTTACATATTCGGTTCTGGTACTTTTCCTTTCATTCCTTCTTGGTGGTTGATTCTCTTTCTTTGTTTATGCAGAATGACTGTTGTCAATGTTTGAGGATTTGACAAACTTGATAGGTTATGTATTACTTCGATGATCACTACTTGATCCTTCTTCATACCCCAAGCTAGCTTTCAACTTTGGGTTTCTTTGCTGATTTAGAATGGAGGTCAATCCTTCTAAAGCTTTAATAGTTGATAGACTTTGGTGATACAATGCCTTAAACTTCTCCATCTCTTTTCTGTTTTTTACTATTTCTTCTTCTAAGGCTTCACACCTTGCTTTCTTCTTTGATAACTTTTGTTTCAGTATGTCCTCTATTTTCTTTGCCTCTTCTAACTTCACTTTTAATAGGGAAAAGTCTTCATCGGGTTTTTTACCATTCGTTTTAAAATGCATCAAAAGCTATTTTTGTTTTCTCTTCTTACATCTGAGTCTGTCAATTTCTTCCAAAGAACAATTAATTCACCTTCCATATCCACCACTTCTTCTTCATCATCCATGTCACCTTCTATGATTTTATCATCAATATCTCCCATAGCCATAAGCATAAAGTCATTCACTTTGTCTTCACAGGATGAATCACTATCTATGTCTTTTGAGGAGTCATCATTGTTTGCACATAAACTTTTCTTTTTACTATATTTCTTAAATTTGTATTTATTTTCATCATCAGAGTTCTAGTCTTTTTGGTCCTTTTTCTTGTGAGGACACTTAGATGCAAAATGGCCTATTTTACCATAGTTAAAGCATTTGAAGGACAACTTGCCTTGATATTTTCATGATCCTCTCTTTAACCTTATCACAAATTTTTCTTCAATATCATCTAGTTCTAAATCAATATTCTTGTCTTCTTTAAAAGAAGCTTCTCTAGTTATGGATTTATCTTTTCTAATTCGCATTTCATATGAATTTAAATTTCCTAGGAGTTGATCAATGGACATAGTTTTAAGATCATTTAGTTCTTCTATTGCAGAGACTTTTGAATTAAATTTATCAAGCAGAGATCTTAAAATCTTTTGAACTAAGAATGATTCTTCAAACTTCTCACTAAGACCCTTCATGGAATTCACAAGTTCTTCAACTCTTAAAAAATACTTTCTAACTATTTCATCTCCATTCATCTTTAGTTCAAATTTAAATCTATATGTTTGAAGTTTGGCATCTTTTACTTTCTCATTTACTTCATAACTACTAATAAGTTTATCCACATTTCTTTGGCAGCTTGAAGATGCATCACCTTTACAAACTCAGTTTCTGCATGTCCATTCAAGATAACATTCATTCCCTTAGAATTAAAGATAAATTCTAACTTATCATCCTTGGTAGCTAGCACAAAAGGATTTATGTATCCAGTCTCTACTACATACCAAACATCAACACTTAAGGCCATTAGGTATGTTCTCATTCTAACCTTCCAAAAGGAAAAAATTGTTCCATCAAACAGAGGAGGCTTAGTGGTTGAAGTCCCTTCATGACTTGTCATGTTTAATCTTATAGATCTAACTTTAGATAAAATGAACCTGCTCTGATACCAATTGTTGAAATTACTAAGACAACTGAAAGGGGAGGGTGAATCAGTTGTTACTGCACTTCAACAATTTTAATTCTATTCAACCATTTTTAATCTTCTCCAAGTGACCACCAATATTATATAGCATATGGACAACATAAACAATGAGCATCAGTCACAGATACGATATACACAGAGACATATTTTTCACAAGGAAACCCATAAAGGGAGAAAACCTCTTCTTCCTTGAAATGATAGAAAGTCTTTACATTCTGTACATTATCATTCTTGGGAGCTCCAACTCCTCTTGAGGCTACAACCTCTGTTTTACAAGATGCAACTTTCTGAGATAACCAACTCTTTGATTTCTGTAGCACCCACTATAAGGAAGCACCAACTCCCTGAGTGTTCCAACACCAACTGGATGGAAGCACCTACTTCCACTTATACAAGCACCAACTTGCATACAGAAAAATTTGTGTTTTCCCAAGCACCACCCTTCCACCCTGTTTTCTAGCCACAACTATATGGAAGCTACAACTCCCAATATTCAAGCATCAACTTGAATATCAAAGGACCACAATCCTCCCTAGCACCACCCTACCACCCTGATTATATATAAATGAATGAATAAACACCAGTACAAATATTTCAATTCTTACCACTTTATGTTTGTCCTGCAATTCTTCTTTGCTTATATATGTTCTGCAACTCTTCTCTTCTTCAGACTGTCTGCAATTCTTCTATTGCTCCTATCTATTCAGCATCTCTGCTCTGCTTCAAACTGTTCTGCAATTCTTCTTTGCATTTGTCTGTTCTGCATCTCTTCATTTTTTAATTCACACTATGCACCATGTTCTTTTCCTTTCTTACTATTTAATTCATTTTCTAGTCCGAACAACCAACCTTACACTTTCACTGTATTTCCATTTTATACACACCAACCTCTATAGTTACAACTCAGATCAACCAAGAAAAAAATGCTTTAGTAACTGGATTTCCATCCGTCCAAGAAACATGATTCAGTTCGACTAACCGATTCGTAACTGAATAGTTGATCATGAAGATCAACAATAGCCCTTCGATCATATTCACATTCACCTACATCATTGGATTAGAAGCATTGATTCTCGCACTTATCCCATATGTCTATTGGTTGTGACCATAGGCTAATCATAATGCATTTCTCATTTTGCATTTCGGCAATCCTTGTGATGAGGCTTCTCGACACTTTTAAGTCACGATCTCTGAAACCCTGAAAAGGAGCTTAGTTGGGCTAGCTCCTTCCCTTATCGCGACCACTGACTGTGACCAAGCTCTTATCCATAAAGCGCTTTCACGACTTGTGATTTTGGGAATCCTGTGATGAGGAATTCTGCTAAGCAGCAGGCTGATTCGGGAGGCCAAGATTTGCACATCTAGATCTGTGGTTGAGATTTGATTCCGAGCCCCCCTTGCCATTTTTCCTTTAATGGACCGAGGGGAGGGAGTCCAGAATTGGACTGCGTAAGTATGAGAAACCAATATTGAAGTGCTTAGATCTACATTTCAGATTTGATTCTAGACCCCCCTTTCCATTTTTCCTTTAATAAAGGGGGGGGGCATCTGGAATGGGTGGCTTCACATGGGTCCCCCTAAATCCACTTACCACTTTCACCTCTCACCGACATGTGTCTCCTCTGCCTCTCTCTCTCCTCACCATGTCACATCTCCCACTTGACGACTACTGAGGCTCTCGAAGCAGATCAACAATCATCAACTTTCCTCGATCCAATGGTCTGGATCTAATCGCGATTTCGCATTTTGGTATTTTAGAGGTTAGAGAACCTCCCTTATTTCGAATTCTAATTTCTCGATATCCTATATTCCACTCTCATCGTATCGAAAACCCATGTTGCTTCCCCTTTTTAGCTTTGGATCTAACGATCTGCATTGCTCCTCCTCCTGAGCTTTGGAGTTTGAATGAGTTCAGCGCTTATCCTCCTTCCAGCTATGCTGGATCTAATGGCCCACATCTATTTGTTCTTATTTTCTCCAACAATATCTATCGTCCATCGAGATTATTGATGGCTCCTTTCTCTGAACTCGACACCAGCCCTTTTGAGCTTAACTCATTTGAGTATTCACTTCTCTTGTTCTCTCTTTCAATCTATGCACATTGTTGACATATTCTGCTTACTGATATATCTGTTTGACATCAATGACAATCTCAATTGTGGTAATTCATCATTAACGACAGATCATCAATTCGAGTTTTCACATTAATGAAAATATGTCCAACACTGCCAGCTACTAGTATTGTTGTCTAAGAGGCCATCTCTTCTGGTATCTCCTCCTCTATGAAGCAGGTGGGGAATTCTTCCCATTCCTACGCATTCTCGTAGTCTTGTTGTTTTTTAGTAGAAGGCATGGAGGCCTCCTCTCAAAAATCGCTTGTTGGCCTCCAATTGTCAGGGACCGTGATGAGGATATGCTCCACGAGAACCTCAAATGGATCCTCCAGGATAACTTCTTCAACATATGCCATTGGATCCTCCGGGATAGCTTCTTCAACAGACGCCCTCAGAGGCGTTTTGAGCACAATTATTATGCACGTGATTTGGGTCCGAGCCATGAAGAGCACTCATTCCAACCTTTGCAGCCTCCTCCGTCAGGCAAAAAATGTGTACCAGGTGGAGCCACAATGTGGATTCCCCTGTTCGCGTGGCAAAAAATAAGGTAGAAATTGTGTAGAGGATGGAATGGTCACTTCTCCAAAGATAATTATTCCATAGTTGGTGTAGGGTAAGGAAGATATGGAAGAAAGCATGGCATGGGCACATCATAAATTTAGTCCCCCTTGTAAATGAACTACGTCACTAGACTACTCGCGCGAGGAGAAAGTCCTCTGTCAGGAGAGAGGTAGTTGGAGCCAGCTCCCATCCTTAATGCTGAGGGGATGGGAATCGGTTGGCCTCATTTATGTCCAGGCCTGGCTCTACTCCAGGTGTCTCCTTTGGTATGTGTGGCACCCCATCCGGGGGTAGTAAGTCGTTGTTAGCGAGGTCTTGGCAACATTTCAAGAGATCATTACAGGAAGAAGTTTGAGCCTTCCAGTGTATTTTATCCATATTGGTGTTGACTCCTTCATTTACTAGGCAGTCTACTACTTTGTTTGCTTCCCCTTTTACGTGAGAAGGGATAATGGTAAGGTTGGGACAAAGGAGTGCTCCAAAGTCTTATACTAGTCCCAAGAGATGCCAATTGGGAGACATTTCTGAAGGATGTTCACCATGGATAATTTTGGTGATGAGTTGGATGATAATCTGAGAGTCCCCCTCCACGATGACCCTTTGGTAGTGATTGTCAATTGCTACCTTGAAGCCTCTTATTAGACTTAGAAGTTCAGTTTCATTGTTTGTATTTTTGCCCAGGAATCCTGCTACAAGGTGAAGGATCTTGTCATTTCAGTTTCTATTAACTGTCCTGTAACCCACTGGTCCTGGGTTGCCTTTTGAGGTGCCATCAAAATTTATCTTTATGAAGCCTGTTGGAGGTGGGGACCAAATTATTGGGCTACAAGGAGGGAATTTGACTGTAGTCATTGTGGCCTGATTGTGCATGCTAAGATTCCAATTTTAAAAGATGCATCTCTCCTCTGGATTGCAGATCAGGTCGTCTGAGGTCTGTGGCTTACTTTTGATTGTTTCAAGTATAAACATCGCTATTCTCTCCCATACTGAGGCAGGAGGGGAATATTTTGAGTGGAAAATTCCTTTGTCTCTTTCCTTCCAAATCTACCAAAGGGTGAATCCCCGAAGAAGCTGCCAAATACACTCAAGAATTAGGTTACGAAAAGAGATTGAGTCCTAGTTCTCTAAGGTATCCCTGATATTGTTTATGTTTCGGTTAGAGCAGTGCATTGCTTGGGATCCTCGATCCCAAATCCACTGGTTGTAGGGAGAGGTATTGAGAAGGTGTTCCATTGTCTCCTCTTGCTGTTGGTAGAGGGTGCAGATTGATGGGCCTATGAAGCCCCTTTTCTAAGGTTGTCCCTGGTGAGGATGTGGTTTTGTACTATGAGCCAGAGAAATATTGAAGATTTGGTCTAGAGGGAAGAGTTCCAAATTCTTCTCCAGATGCTCTCCTGAGTGTGGTGCTAGTAGTTTCCTTGCGGATTGTAGGCTTATTTGACTAAAAAGTTACCTTTTGTGGAGTGCCCCCATCTAAGAATGTCCGGACCTTCCTGAATTTGGATTTTCTTGTGGCTTGTGCAGGCTTGCCAAACCTGAAGATCCACTTCCCCTGAGAGTTCAAATTCCTGATTTTCTATTCTCCATTGCCACCAATTCATGTTTGTGTTAGTTGTTCTCCATAGATCTTTGACCCATTAGAGGGATTCTTGTTGTAGTGCTTTCCTAAGGGGGATATGTTCTTCCATATTGATTAGGGGTGTTTTCTATTTCCAAGAGTCCTGACAAAATAGTGCACTTTCCCCATTCTTGATTTCCCGGAAGGCATGCTTCTGGACTAGAAGGCGATTTTGCCAGGCCGTGTTCCAGATGTTAGAGCCCTGGGTTTGGTCATTGAGTTGGATTAACTGATCATCTCAGGTGGTCAGGGCATATTTCTATTTCCAGATTTGTGCTCATAGTTTAGTGGGATGCTTGAGCCATCACCACCACATTTTGGCTCCCATAACTTGATTTATCTTTCCAGGGTCGCAAAGGCCTAGGCCACCTAGATTTTTGGGTTTGCAAAGATTCTCCAAGCTTACCAAAACCCAATTTTTGTTAGGTTGATGTCCATGCCATAATAAGTTTCGTTAGAGGCCCTTGATTTCTCTAATAACTGATTTGAGTGTTGTCAGGGTAGTGAAGAGGTAGGTGGGTAGGGCTTGCAGGATTGACTTAAGGAGGACTAGTTGAGCCACAATGTCTAATGGTCTGAAGGTCCAATTATTGAGCCCGTGGGAGATGGATAGGAGTAGGTTGTCTCAAGAAATAGAGTGCACTAGCTCTCCCATGAGGGGGATGCCTAGGTAGTTGGACGAAAAGGAGCTCTTGGGTATGCCAAGGAGTCGGGAAACATGATTTTGGACAATGATCGGCGTGTTGAAGAAGTAGAGCTTGGATTTGTCAAGGTTAAGAACCATGCATGAAGCTTCCGAAAAGTCATAGATGATGGATTTGAGCTTGTTGGCTTCACACACCATGGGTTTGTTCATAATAAGGGTGTCATCAAAAGACTCACTATGCGAGGGTGTAGGTTGGAGATTGTGGAGTGGTAGGCCAAGAAGGGAGCCTTCCAAAATCATCACCTTGATGTAGCATCCTAGTCCTTCCACCATCAGGACAAAGAGGAAGGGAGAGAGAGGGTCTCCTTATCTGATGCCTTTGGTGGGGGAGAAGGGTTGGTATGGGAATCCATTGAACACTATTGAGAAAAAGGTTGAAGAGGTGAGCTTCAGGGTCCATTTCACCCAAAGTTTATCAAAACCAAAGTATTCGAGCATGGAGTGAAGGTACTGCCAACTTAGTCTATCAAAATCTTTTGGAAGGTCGCGTTTGTTGAGAATACCTAGAGTTTTGGTCGTATTTACTGAGTGGATCACCTCATGAGCAAGGATGACATTGTCCATGATCTATCGCCCTTCCACATAGCCAGCTTATTGTTTGGAGATGACAGAGGGGAGGATTGGCTTTAAGAGTGTGGCTATTACCTTAGTGATTATTTTGTAGATGACATTGCAAAGGGTGATTGGCATGTACTGCTTTGGATGAGTGACTCCCTCCTCTTTCGGGATGAGGGTGAGAAAGGTGGCATTGAGGGTTGAGAGTACCTGGCTTGAGGATTTATATTCCTCCACAACTTGCTAGACTTCTTCCCTTATTAAGTCCCAGCAGTGATGGAATAAATCTATGGTGAAGCCATCGAGCCCTGGCGATTTCCCTAAGGGAATTTCCTTGACTGCATGGTACACCTCTTCTTGGGTAATGGGTCTAATTAATGCCTCATTCTTCTCTTGAGTAACCAATGAGGGTATACGCATGGTTATTTTCTGTATTGCATCCTCCCTATTCTCGTTGGTTTCTATGAGAAGATTTTTGTAGTAGGTGTTCAGTTCCTCGCCTATAAGGTTGTGTTCTCTTATAGGATTTCCCTGAGCATCCTCCAGTTGGGTTATATGATTGATGTATCTATGGTGCACCACTGCACAGGGGAATAACTTTGTGTTCCTATCGCCCTATTTGAGCCATTGTACTCTAGATTTCTAGCACCACCGAATTTCTTCTTTCTTTTTCTAGTCATCTAATTCTGCTTGGAGTTACTCATCTTCTTTAATTAGGGCTCGGGACATGAATCTAGAGATGAAAGTTCATTGCAGGTTTGCCTGTCTTTGTTAAATTTCCTGCATACGTTGGAATATGTTTCCAAAGGTAGTTTTGTTCCAGAGCTTCAGGTGTTATTGAATTTTTTAAGGCGTTGCTAGAATCTGTACATGTAGGTCCCATGATCTATTTTTGCCTCGGCCCACCAGGAATTTGTGAGCTCATATGTCATGAGTTGAGCAGGATATTTCCTGCTTCTTTTATTAGCTGCAGGGTTGTTTTGCATCCCCTCCTTTTGTTTTCTCGTGGTGCATGCTTTGAGTCTATGCTTGGATTTGTGTCTATGCCCAACTGGGTTGTGGATCCATATGTGAAGTCGATGAATACTTTGTGGAATTTGCAGAGTTGTTCTATAGGGATTGTTTGCAGATCCTTATGATTGAGTGATTATTCGAGTTTTTCTATATCTATGTCCTCTAGATCTTGGTCATTCAACTGCATGTAGGTGTCCCCATTGGTGTCAAGTTTGTATCTTGGGGTATCCTCTTGGTTCTGTGTGGGGGAAGGGTCGGGCTGACCTTTCCCTTTCTCTTGATTTTTTGCTTTGCATGGGTCTTAGATCTCCTCGTCTTCCTGCTGCTAGTTTAGAATGTCATAAGAGTTTTTGGTGGAGATCTTTGGGGTGGTGGTATGATTATGTTTCTTGGTGGGTTTTTATTTCATATTGTAACTATGGTGAATCCATATTTTTTCTTAGTTTCTCCATCTTTGGGACCTTGGGCATTCAGGGGGAAATCTCTGAAGAGATGGCCATGCTCATGGCATTTTCTGCAATGAAAGGGTATGTGTTCATAGTCAATTGTTTGGCTCCAATCCTCATCTTGATATTCCAGGGTAACAGATCTGGATAGAGTTCTTGATATGTCCATGTATACACATATTCATGCATAGGAGGTGTATTTTCTTTGCTTTGTATCTTTTGATGATTTGACATATCTCCCCACTGTATTCCCTATTCCCATGAGTATCTCTTGCAGCCATAATTCTTGGGGCGGGGAGCATAGTTTGATCCAGACTAGAGCCATTGTGAAGTCCTCCTTTTCTGGGATAAAGTGGTCTGTCCAAAACTGAAGGAATAGCCCAGCTGAGTTGTAGAAATACGACCCATTATCGAATATTATGTCCTTATCTTTGAGGTTGTAGAGGATGATCGTGAAAAATCCTTTGGATATTAGCTAAACCTCATAGTCTCCTTTAGGGTTCCACCAGTCCTTTATCCATCGTGTCAGATCCAACTCAGAGGACCAGAGTCGTAGGAATTTTTTGATTAGGGCATGTTCCCACATGAACTGAGTGTGCTCACCGACCCTGGTCGAGATGATGAGATATCAAGGAGGTTTTTCCTACTTTGGAATGCATTTTCCAAGTTCCCATCCATGAAGTTATTTTGGATGAGACGAGCTTGATTCCACATCCATTTCTTTTCTGAGTCCCTGTTCTTTGGAGAGGATCTTCTCTCGAAAATACGGCGTGACTCAAAGGTAGGTCAATTGGCTCTCTTCTCGGCCCTGTCATTGAATGTAACATTTTTGTACGAGGGGGGTTACCCCCCCCCCCCCATCCAGACTCATCACGTCTTCTCAGTCTTTAGTATCTAACCATACCTGTGTGGTGCAGGTGGGAGGCTTGACAACATGTAATTCAATGCATGCAGCGATTGCAGAAGAGGTGTTGGAGAGCTCTAGGGTTTCTGCCTACCATCATGTGTCTATATATAAATGTGACATGTATGTACACATGATATTGTTATTTGAACGTGTTCAAATTTATATTCAATCTTCAATCATTTTCTTGAGAGATTTCAAGTTAACAAGTTCTTGTCTTGGGAAGGTTTTTTTGGTATGTTTGAATCAAAGATGTAAATAGATCAATCCCATATGATTTCATTACAATACCTCGAACACAAAAAATACATTCAGTTAAATCAAAACGTTTTCAAAATATGTTTGCATTTGATAGAAGAAATGAGTCTTGTTTTGTTTAGTTTGCATAGAGGACACATAATCCATAGATATTTGTGAAAACGAAAATACAGGATATGTTAAAGCTTGGAGACATACTGAACTTAATGTAAAAGGGAAAATGTAACTTGGAAGCTCAGAGGAGATGGAATCAAATGAAACTATAGTGTCAGTTGATGGCGATAGTGTTTCTGATCTTGTTAGAGAAGGTAATTTTTATATTTAAATTTTTTCAAATAACTTGTAGATGTACTTGTGTGATAATCTAACACGAACTATTTGTTGTCCAATATATCCAATTATTTTCTGGAGATATTTTTTCCATGGTTTCACCTGTAGACAACACTGAAAACGTGAAATATTATTTGATGCGATGCAAAAAGCAAAAGATGAGGCTATTAGAAGATTTTGATGATAACGGTTTTATATATGAAAGAGGATCCATTGTATTGAAAGGATATTTTTTTCAAGAAACCCATCAAACCGATACTCATGCTCACTTTCAAGACTACCAGTTAGATGTCACAAGTTGTCAATATAGTCATTTGGTATGTGCAGGGTGCATAAAGTTAATAAAAGTTCAATAAAAAAAAAAACTATAAAATGGAAAATGTCCAAAGTCGATCATGAATGAATAATTTAATATGGAATACCATTACGATGTTTTTAAACAAGTAGCACATGTACATTCCATAATTTTTTATTTTACATTGAAAGTACATTCCAGAATTTGATGACTTGTTTTGACTATTTTCAACCATATTTTCAAATAGGCTATTTATAAAAAGGGTATGTATAAAAACTCCAGATCATTCTTAAAAAACATAGATAAAATATGCTTCAACCATATTTTATTTTTGTTTTTCAACCATTACACCAATCAAAATTATTTTATGAGCATTACACCAATCAAAATTGAGTTGTATACATCTTGTATTGTGAGCATTTTATTTTAAACTAAAAAATTGTTAAACATCATTTCGATTGAACACTTACTTTTTTCAATAGTATTTTTTTCCATTTTATTTTAATAATATTGCATTAATTTAAAAAAAAATTATTTAGAAATTTTATATTTTCTATTGTAATAATATCTTGTTTCAAATTTTAACTCATTCCAGTTTTTATTTTATTTTACGAGCATTATATAAATTAAAGTTGAATTGAACATATTTTTTATTTTGAATATTTTTTTTAATTATTGTTCTCAAAATTAAAGAAAAGTTAAAAACATCTCTTTCATTTTAAGGTTTTATTTTATTGTCACATCATTTTGAGCATTTTATTTTATCATTATCACACAAACTAAAAAAGAGTTGAATATCTCTTCTATCTCAAGATTTTATTGTATAAACATTACCTATAATTAATTTGGACATCTCTTCTATCTTGAGAATTTTATTTTTATTATTATTGCACCAATCAAAGAAGAGTTGAACATCTCTTCTATCCTAGATTTGAGAGCATTGACTTCTTTAAGTGGTAATTTTTTTTCCATTTTTTAAATTAATATTCTAACAACTAAAAACAATTTAAGCATCTCTTCCACTTGTTGTAATAACACTTTACTAATAATATCATATATATACCAATATCTTCATTCTAATCATTAAGTTGATTTACATTTAAAATTTGAAATTATTTAGAATCTTCATTTTAATAATTAAGTTGTTTTTCATGTACACTTATTTAGAAGTGTCAGTCATTAGAATTAAATTATAATTAATAGATCTATTCTCTAATAAATTTAAGGAAATTAATACAACCTTGCCTAAAGTCAAGTGAATTAAATTGTAATTAATAGATCTTTTCTCTAAAAAAGTTAAGGAAATTAATACAACCTTGCCTAAAGTCAAGTGAAGACCCTTACAAAAATGTGGGTTTATGTGAATAGTACTAAACCATATCCTGCAAATCATTTTCCTAATGTAGTTCTCTTTCATATATGTTATCTGAGTTGTACAAGGGGTATGTGTTGTTCATTGGCATGTTTAAAACACAATGCTTGAATCCAAACCTCCTCCTTTGAATTCCACATTGGTTACCTTCTTCCAAAATCAAACACAAGTTTTCTGAAAGGAAATTGATAGATCATGAAAATTTCTTCCTTTTAGTGCAGTTCATACCAACAAAGGTTTTGCATGGTTTAAAGTGTTTTCTACTACCATATTTTTTAAATAAGTTTTGCATGGTTTAACATGTTGCCTACTATCATATATTCTTAAATAGATATGCAATGATACAATCTTGTATGTTTGACAGTTCATATTTTTCTTGACCATCTATTGAGTTTGTATATTCTTAAATATATAAACAACAACACATTATTGTATTATTAACTTTGCATATTCTTAAATAAATAAATAACAACACATTCTTGTATTATTTCAATTTATTTTTTATTTTCATTTATTTAGCAGATCTCATATGCCTATCTTTCCTTTAGTTTTTTCCATTAGTTAAATGCATCTATGTGACAAATTTATTTAACATCTCATATGCCTATCATTCCTTTAGTTTTTCCTTTAGTTTTTTTTATTAATTAAGTTCATCTATGTAACCAATTTATTTAATATCTCATATGTCTATATTTCCTTTAGTTTTTTTTATTAGTTAAGTGCATCTATGTAACCAATTTATTTAACAAATTTCATATACATATCTTTCTTTTAGTTTTTTTATTAGTTAAGTGCATTTATGTAACCAATTTATTTAACATATATCATATGCCTATCTTTCCTTTAGTTTTTTTATTAGTTAAGTGCATCTATGATCTCATATGTCTTTCTTTTAGTTTTTCCATTAGTTTTTTTTATTAGTTAAGTGCATCTATGTAACTAATTTATTTAATAGATCTCGTATGTCTATCTTTCCTTTAGTTTTTTTATCAACGGGGTCATTAGTAAACTAGAAAAAAAATAAAATCTTTTAATATAAAATTAATATGCTAAAATTATTCTGCGAAAATTATTTGATGATATGTCAATAGAATCATATTTTTGACAGTCCACAGTGAACATAAAATGAAACATTTAAATTAATACATAGCAGAAAAGTATTTAAGAGTTTGATGCTTAATTTAATACATTGTAAAAAAAAGAATATACAAAACATTAGTTCATTACTAGTTAACTTTGCCATTTTTTTTCATCAACTTTGAGAAATCAAATATGAGACAATAAATTATTATTTTGAATTCCAAAATTATGATATATATATATATATATATATATATATATATATATTCAAAGTCTGAATAGTTATACTATAAAATACATAAGTTCCACATCCATTTTAGGATGATAACAAAAACTAAGACATTTAACTCCAAAATTCTGGAATCTAAGTCATCTCTTTAAGATAGATCATTGCATACCTGTAAAAAAACAAAATTCAAAAATTAAAAATTTACAGTTCAAACATGAAAAAATAATACACAATTCAAAAATTGTGATTAAAACAAAATTGACATACATACCAAAAGAGTTAAGTCTCATCCTCCAACATACTATTTCCCACAAAATATATTGTAAACATATTTTCCACCAAATATAATTTAGACATCTCTAACAATAAAAAAACAATAGTAAAAAAGCAAATAACACATATTAGCATATATTGTAACTAAATATTAAATAAAAAATAAGAAATAATAACATACCTAAACACAATTAAACAAATTTAAGATAGTTACTCTCCAATTAAGAGTAAATGATTTAAACAATTTGTAAATCTTATCTAAAATCTTAAGAAAATTTAAAGAGAATAATTTTTCTCTTGGTAAAAAACATTGTGAGTTAGAGTTAGATAATAATCTGAAAATAAATATAGAACTGTGTATGAAAAAAGTTTACAAATATCCATATTAAGTCATTCTTCCAATGAAATACTTATCTCCTTATGGATAAAGTCTCAAATCCTTCAGGTGAAATTCTCCTTGTGGATAAGGTCCCAAATCCTTTAGGTGAAATTATCATCATAGGTGATGTTATTGTGTTCTTGGTAAAACAAATTGTGAGTTAGAGTTAGATAATAATCTGAAAATAAATATAGAACTATGTATGAAGAAAATTCACAAATCTCCATATTAAGTCATTCTTCCAATGAAATACTTATCTCCTTGTGGATAAAGTCTCAAATCCTTCAGGTGAAATTCTCCTTGTGGATAAGGTCTCAAATCCTTCAAAAATTCTCATTCCAGGTGATGTTATTTGATCATATGTATACATCAATAAAATACTAATCTCCTCAACAGTAAAATACCTATCTCTTCTTCTGCAGTAGTCATATAATCAAATTCCACGATGCCCTTTCAAACAAAAGGACTCATAAATCTTCATATTAAGTCAATCTTCCAAAAAAATACTTATTATCTAAAAAAGTTCACAAATCCCATTTTAAAAACCATTCTTCCGGAAAATATTTATCTCATCTTTCTGCGGTGGAATAGATGTGTTCATATAATCTTGCATGTACATGAAGAAAACACAAATCTGCACATGTATATTTAGTCATTCTTCAAAAACCATTTAAATGGTATGTATTCATATTAGATATAATGAAATTCTCTTTGAAAGTATGTGTGAGATAGCTCACATATACAGTATGTGTTAGCTCACATATACAATATGTGTGAGCTTATTTGTAAATCTAATTGAATGTTGGTTTTTGTGATTAGTAACTAATTTAGTTAAGAGTTTGAAAATACCCTAGCAAGAAGGAATTCACTTCGTTGTATGTATAAAACATAAAATTGTCCATACTACACCATTCTTGGACAAGAAACCAAGGAATGCAATCGAAGAAAATTTATAAACTTTCCCTTTTCTGATGTGGGATAGAGTCTGTTCTCAAATATTCAAATGTTCAAGTTCAAAATTCGGTCTTCATCATGATCTAACCTAAAATAATTTTGAATGTACACCATTTAAGACAACGATAAACTTATATAGGGGTTCTATATATTTTAAAATAATTGATCAAAACGTTGAATAGGAAAGGCTAGACTAAAAATTTGATAAAAGTTAAAAACATACATTTATGAATCATCTTGAATGGACACATCCTTCTCAAATCTAGGTGCTTCCTCCACTTCCTCCTCAAACCCAATGTCCCTCCCAAGCACACTCTAAGGTACTCTCTTCTCCACATTATCCTATATAACACATTTCAAATTTGAAAATTTGAAAAAATAAATTTAAATTATTATAACACATTAAATTTAAATGATTTTAAGACATTAAATTATACATGTGAACTGCCACCCTCTTCAAACTCTCCCAATGAGAATTGAGACATGTCTTCCCAAGTAGTAGGAGATGGAATAGGGATATGTGAACAACACAACTAAGAACTAAATCTAGGATTCAATGTGTTCACAATTATACAAAATTATAAATGTTGTCGATCTCTTATTCGAAAGAGTGGAGATTGAACAACTATTAGAAAACACATACCTGATTCAATCCATCCAAATTTAAACTTGTAGAATCAAGTCCCTTACTTACTGGAGATTCATTTAACATATCTCAAAACTGTAATTAATGTCAATAACAACTCATTTATTTCTATAGATACAATGATATCTAAATCTAGAATTATAAGTAAACTATCATAAAATGCGTCAAAAATTTATTAACTATAACACATACCAATCTACGGTTCGGGTCATCATTTTGAATGACCTTCTTCCAACCATCCCGCCAAAATTTTGCATACTCCAAAACATCTTATGCTGACATGGTATCTAACTCTGCATCTGTTTTATAAACAAATGTAGCCCGGGAATTGGCTTTCGCTTGCTGACAGTTCATGCCAACATGAACACCATAAAAAATTGCTTCCAAATTTTTCTCGATTGTAGTCCTGGCCTCTTTGTCAACCTTTGATGTGGCCTGCAACTCTGAATGTGAAGAAAATGCCCATGTTGGGTGAGGTACTAAAGGTTGTGGAGGAATCGACAATGTCGCACTCTGATATGCCCCTTTGTGATCATATGTATGCTCTTTACCAGTCCCATAATATTTGGACAATAGACTAGTATAATGAGTGTGTATGTGCAAGAAAAACTCTGGAAAAAAGTGTCTTCCAAAATAGTGTGGAACCTCATCGTTCCACGGAAATTTCTCATATACCGCCAAAAATCTATTATACAGATGTCATGCAATGTCAGAGTGCTTAAAATATTGCATCGTCAACATCTTCTGTTTTGGGCCCTTTTTGAAATTGAACATCGAAATGGCATCTTCTTTTGAAACTCTATTTTTTACTGCCTCCCATTTATCAGAGCCCATCACCTCTGACTTTCACCGCCTCATTAGATCAAAAAAACTGTCAGTGGTTGGCCCCATCTTCTGGTTGGCCCCATCTTTTGATATATGTCCATAAAGTTTTCCAATGAATGAAAAACATTTTGCAAGCTTTGTTTACTCTCCTGAGGGAGTTCCAAGACCACCAAATCATTTTCCAACCTCCTTTTAATACCTGAGAATTGTTCAAGTGTCATTTCTTTCGTAATCCCTTCATAGGGAAATTCATCACCAACATCTAAAGGATAGGTGGACGTAGGTGTGTAATCTTCTATTTCTTGATAACACGACCTCTTAAATCCACCTTCACCCTCTGCATCAAAATTTGAATCTTCATGACAACCACTCTCTCTTTCATTTTCATCTCTTGTTGTAAACTGATTGTCTATACACACATTTGAAAGTAACTACAAGATTTAACTTCACATAAATTTAAATACAAAAAAAATAGAACAAAAATAAACAAAATCAAAGAAAATTACCAGAAATATTCTCTTGTCCAGAGGTATTCCCTACATTCTCAGGTGTAGGAGTATCAATGTGAAACCTATATAAGAAGGTTTCATCCATAGAACTTGCTTGAGAAGGTTCTACAGTTTATCTATTCACAAACTCGTTTGGAAATCTCCTCTGACGAGATTGTTGTTGGTCACTTGGAGTCTCAGTCGAAGGAATTCTTGTTCTTCCTTCTTGGTATAACCCAAAGAGTTTGTGAGGAATGTTTAGAGAATCTCGTGTTGACATATCTCCTCAATATCTATCCAAAATATAGAGTTTATTAATAAAAATGCAGAGATGTACCCAAGTTCAATCAATTAAAAATGCAGAGAAAAATTGAAGTTTTAATCAATCAAGCCTCAAATTTACTCATTCATAAGAAGGCGCAAAGAATAAACATTCATCCATGAATCAATCAAATCAAATATAAGTAAGGTATAGACAACAGAACAAATTATTATCCTTCACTCATCATCCATGCACGGAAAAGCAAAGCATTTGAATCTATAGGTCCTTAAACACTGAAGTGACGACCTTCAATTCAACTCCTGGTTGACTACTCAGGAACAGACTGATGACTAAAGGGAAAAGGGATGGAAGATAAAACCACATTCTTATCCTAATAATCAATAAAACCCACACAAAGAAATCATTGAAATCAAAAGTTGGGTTCGCCAAGGGAAATCAATTTAGAAAAACAACAAGTAAAGGGATTCATTAAAAGTTTTGTATGGTTGGATCCACTAAAAAAATGTATTAGAACATTTATTTAAGACTCCAAGTAAAAGTTCCCTATGGTTGGATCCACAAAGACCACATATAATGTAATGCATTACAATCCCCAAAACAAAGAGTTTAATCTTCATAACCTCACACACCCACTAATAACATCAACATGTTTTAATCACAATGAGGTGAAGGATTTGCATGAACATGGATTATATGCCAAGTATATTACATTAAATGTTGATCGGATAAATTTCAAGGAAAAGCCAAATCTACACAAGTGTATATATTCTACAAGTTGAGGGAATGACTACATTGAATATACTACCTATGTTTCACAGTTTGATTTCTATTGGGTGTGTTATACTTGTTGGATTACTGAGAGGGAGGGTGAATCAGTAATAACGTAATGTTAATCCTTTTTCTTCAAATGTTATATCAATGTAGAATTATTATCCAATAATGAGCAGTAATAAATAAACAATCACACAAATTCACAGTACACCAGTGTTTTACGTGGAAACCCAAATCGGGAGAAAACCATGAAATGCTTTTTCTTATATGTCTTGAAGAATTATATTCATTGGAAGCACCAACTTCCTTTGTTTTCCAACTGCAACTGGAAGGAGGCTCCAACCCCCTAGTTTCTCATGCTACAACCTGAGGGAAGATCCAACTCCCCAAATCTCTAGCTACAACCAGAAGGAATCTACAACCCCCAATGTTCTCCGGCTACAACCGGAAGGTCGCTAAAACCACCTATCCTTGCCCCGTCTTGCCACCCTGAAGTAGAAGTAGAATGATGGAACCAATGTCACACTATCACTGTGAGATATACTGTTGTAAACATGTACCAATAAGTCAGAACCATGCATCAACCTGTACCTCAACCTGTAATCAACCTGTACCATAAACAAGTGCATCAACCATACACCAACATGTACCATAAACAAGTGCATCAACCATGCACCAACCTGTAATCAACCTGTACCATAAACAAGTGCATCAACCATGCACCAACCTGTAATCAACCTGTACCATAAACAAGTGCATCCAACCATGTACCAAGTATGTACC
>ML808702.1:19352-31100 GCA_009831015.1 Picea engelmannii | reverse complement strand
GGGGAATATCGGAGAGAAGGGTCTTCGACTACTACACGGTAAAGGTATGGTTGAAGGTATGTCTAATTTCTCTCTGGATTTTGATTTCTGTGAACATTGTCTATATGGGAAGCAGAATTGGGTAAGATTCCCCTCTGGTGCAATGAGAGCAGAAGGAATTTTACAGCTAGTTCACAGTGATGTTTTTGGACCTTTGTCAGTCCCATCATTGGGAAAATCTATGTACTATGTCTCCTTTATAGATGACTTCTTGAGGAAAACTTGGATATATTTCTCAGGAAGAAATCTGAAGTCTTTGACAGATTTAAAGAGTTTAGGGCTCTTGTTGAGAATCAAACAGAGAAACGAATTAAGGTGTTGAGGGAAGATAATGGCAGAGAGTTCCACGGGAATGAATTTGAATAATTCTGTAAGAAGTGTGGTATATAAAGGCAAACTACTACTCCATATACACCTCAGGAGAATAGAGTTGCAGAAAGGATGAATATGACGTTGATGGAAAAAGAAAGGTGCATGCTCAGTGGTGTCGGGATAGGGCAAGAATTCTGGGCAGAGGCAGTGGGTACTGCATGTTATCTAGTCAACAGATCACCCTCATCAGTGTTGGGTGACAAGACTCCATAAGAGGTATGGACTGGTAAGGAACCTTCTCTCACATATCTTAAGGTATTTGGCTGCGATGCATATGTTCATGTTCCAAAGGAAAATAGGAGTAAGCTAGATAAGAAGGCTAAAAAATGTATCTTTATTGGATATAAAGATGGTCTCAAAGGTTATAATCTTTGGAACCCAGAAACTAAGAAGGTAGTGTATAGCCGAGATGTGGTATTTAGAGAAATGAAGGATGTTATTAAACAGGAAGTCCTACCAAGTAAGGAAGAACCAGAGAAGATAGAGTTTGATTTAAAGGATGATGAAGCAGACTCTACAAAAGAACATGAATCAGAAGAAGAAGATCCTCATACTCCAGTATTGAGGAGATCGGATCGAGAAAGAAGGCTACCAGAAAGGTATAGTCCATCTGATTTTCGTTCAAATTTTTCTTTGTTTATTACTGATGATGATCCTAGAACTGTCAAGGAGGCAGTGGATTTAGAGGATGGAAATCTCTGGAAAAGGGCCATGGAAGAAGAAATGGCATCTTTGGATAAGAATGAGGCTTGGGATCTAGTGGAGTTGCCAACTAGAAGAAATCCCATTGGAAGCAAATTGGTATTTAAAAACAAGCTAAATGCAGAAGGAAAAGTGGAGAAATACAAAGCTCGATTAGTAGAAAAGGGTTATTCCCAAGTTGAGGGAATTGATTTTGGTGAGATTTTTTCTCCTGTTGCCAAGTTAGACTGTATAAGACTTTTGTTATCTGTTGTTGTTGCATTTGATTTTGAAATAGAACAGGTGGATGTGAAGACAACATTCCTGCATGGGGATCTAGAAGAAGAAATCTTTATGAAGCAACCAGAAGGTTATGTTGTGAAAGGAAAGAAGGAGTTGGTATGCAAGCTGAAAAAGTCCCTATATGGTTCAAAACAATCACCAAGGATGTGGTATCAAAAATTTGATACTTATATGCTGCGACTTGGCTTCACAAGAAGCAAATAGGATCACTGTGTGTATTCTAAATCAATTGGTGATCATTTGATTTATTTGGTCTTGTATGTGGATGACATGTTGTTGATAGGAAACAACAAGGAGATTATCCAAGATGTCAAAACTTAGTTTTCCTCTAAATTCGACATGAAGGATCTTGGTGCTTCAAATTTCATTTTGGGCATGGAAATTAAAAGAGATCGAAAAAGGAGGAAAATCTGGTTAAATCAGAGAAAATATGTCGAGGCAATATTGCAGAAGATTAATATGCAGGAATGTAAACCGGTTAAGGTTCCTATTCATGTTGGTGTAAAGTTATCTGCGGATCAGTGTCCCAAGACACATGAAGAAGAGGAGGACATGTCTCATGTTCCATATGCGAGTGCAGTTGGTAGTTTGATGTATGCAATGGTCTGTACTAGAACAGACATTGCACATGCAGTGGGAGTTTTGAGTAGATATATGTCAAAACTAGGGAAGGAGCATTGGACAACAGTAAAAAGGGTTTTCAGGTATTTGCGTGGCACTGCTAGCTATGGATTGTGCTACGAAGGAAGACCTGGATTGGACAGAGTGGTCGATATACATGGCTTTGTGGATGCAGGCTGGGCTGGATTTTTTGATCGTAGGAGATCCACAAGCGGGTATGTGTTTAACATGTTTGGAGGAGTAATAAGTTGGATGAGAAAAAGATAGGCTGTAGTGGCACTTTCAACTACAGAATCTGAATACATGCAGCCACTCATGCAAGTAAGGAAGCAATATGGTTACAAATTTTGTGTTCAGGTATTGGGTTGGTACAAGAAGATGTAAGGATAGAGTGTGACAATCAGAGTGCAATTTTCTTAGCAAAGAACCCTGCTTATCATTCAAAGACAAAGAAAATTGATGTTCAATTTGACTTTGTAAGAGACATGATTGAAGAAAATAAAGTATCACTGATGAAGGTGGACACTTTGAAGAATGTTGCAGATTCATTAACAAAATCTGTGAGAACTGAGAAGTTCTCTTGGTGTAGAGCATCCATGGGCATTGTTGCTATGGATTGTTGACTATGTAACCCTGTAACCCCTTGTGTGCAAAGAAAACAAGAAGTGGGAGAATGTTGGGTATGTGTTATATTCTTTGCACGAGTAGTAGTTTCTGAGCGTCTGCGCCAGGAATGTAGGGGGGCGGAGCCCCCCGTGCAGGGGTTTGGGGGCAGCGCCACCAAATTGTTTTTCTTCAGGATGACATATTTCTGGGATAACATATTTCCAGGATGACATATTTCCGGGACGACATATAACCGGGATGACATATTTCTGGGACCACATGATATTAGGTGGTTTTTCGGCACATGGTTTTTTGCCGATGGTTTTCTATTTCCGGTTAAGGAATTAGGGTTTTGGACTAATCTAGGTCATTGGGTTAGGGTTTTGGATGCCACTGGATCCTATATGTATATTGTATTGTAAACAATGTAACACAATGTATGAATACAATATATGCTAGTTTTCCCGGTTTGGGTTTCCAGGTGAAAAATCTCTGTGTAATGTTTGTATTTGCCATTGTATCTTTTCTGTTTTTTTTTGAATATCAGTTTGCAGTAGATATTGTACAAGGTTAGAATTTACAAGTCTTTTGTTTTGCACTATCCTTGGGGAGAGATGCGTTGCTCTTTGTTTGGCTATCTAGCCTAGGGTTTTCTTTTGGAGGAATTCTCAGTCAAGGTTAATGTGCTCGGAGGGAGGCTTTGGCATGTGGTTGGGTGAAGAGGGTATCGTCAATGGTAAAATGAGCACACCATCTTCTATATTCTAACAGGTTATGGGCCCACACCCATTCAGTCAGCCTAAAATGCTGGAAGGAAACATAACCGCTAGACATTAAGCTCGTTGAGGAACTGCCACTAGGGTTACTAGCAGGAGCGCTTCCAAAAGCACTGCAGCTAGGGTTACCAACAAAAGAAGTTGCAGAAACCCTAAAACATCTTGTCAAGGCACCTTAAGTGACGAGATTGACCTAATATCCAGATAGATCAGTGCGCCCTAGCCCATCACATCTCGTGGTACTCTCAGAAGGCCAAGACGTGAAGTTTGGATTTCTGGTCAAATCTAGGGTTTGACCAAGTTAAGCAAGCCATGAAGAACTCTATGAAGTCTGATAACAAACTAGAAGGAGCCTCCAACTTCAGAGCATGGAAGACAAGGATTGACCTCATCCTTTCTAAGAATAAAGTATTGGATATTGTGAAAGGAAAGATCGTGAAGCCAGAGTTTAAAGAAGGAGAAGAGAAGGAACCGCAGAACGTTGCAGCTATGGAGAAGTTCAAAGACGTTGACATCAATGCCATGAGTATCATAGTGGATTCCATAAAAGACCACTTGATACCCTACATATCCCATCATGACTCATCAAAGAAGATGTATGATGCCCTAACAAATCTCTTCTCAGTTAGAAACATTGGACAAGTTATGAGTCTAAAGAATGAGCTCTGTGACATGAAGATGAATGATGATGACATCATAACATCATACTTTGTAAGGATATCCTAGCTAAGAGATCAACTACAAGCTATTGAAGAGATCACTTCAGAAAAGGAATTGGTGAACATAGTACTCAATGGTCTTCCCAAGACATGGGATGCATTTGCCGCAAGCATGAACACAAGGAAGGAGTACTCAATATTTGAAGAAATTTGGACTTGTTGTACTCAAGAAGAATCAAGGATCAATGCAAAAGAGAAACAACAAAAGAAGTACGATGATCAAGCCTTCACAACAATATTCAAGAACAAAAGGAAGTTTGGTTCAAAGAGGAAGCCAAATCAAGAGAAAGACATTTCAGAAATACAATGCTTCAACTATCATAAGTACGGTCACTACAGGAATCAATGTCCTGAGCTAAAGAAAAGGAAGAAGAAACACGAATCATCGATTGTCAAAGAAAAGGAACCTACTAAGAAGACTAAGCAGGATGGAAGAGACTTCTTCTACTAAAAGGTAACAACACTCTTCTTATTATCTTGTACATATCTTGCTTGCATTGTCTTTGTACATATCTTGTATATCTATCTCCTGGAAAACAATGTGTTCCAAGAAGAACTATACCTATGGAAGAACAATAAGATAAGAATGAATATCACTAGATATTACACATGAAAGAATGAAATATATCATGTGAAAGCTATTAAAAGATAAAACCAAAATCAAAAATCAATCTTGAAGAGACTTGGAAAAAGTAAATATAGAAAGAATTCAACAATCAAAAGGAAAATGAAGAAAGACTTATGATGACAACTAAGACGAAAGCATGGACTCTATTAGACAAGAGAGCCAATTATATATTGCAGAAGAAAATAAGGTTGTAGATGGAAGAATGGACTCTATTATATATTGTAGAAGACAATAAGGATAGAGACAGAAGCATGGACTCAGTCAGACGAAGGGAGCAGATTATATGCACTTATACATGAAGCAAGGATTAGGAGGGAGATAATCCTATGATCCATTGAAGATGATGAAATACATATATCCATGGTAGCATACATGAAAAGACAGTACATGTTCAACTCAACCACAGAAGAAGACCTTTTCGAAGAGAATCCTTAAAGTATTCCTAGTTGTCCATCCAAATCCATGAACCGATGATGAAGGTAAGAAGTGGAATCTCTATGGCATGGAATATCCTGTATGAAGATAAGAAGAAGACAACTTGGTGGAGAACCTCCAATGCACAACAGAAGTGTGGTGAAGATTTTCTATAACATCAAGATGACTACTCAGAAGATCAGATCTCATGATGACAGAAGAAGTGCCACACAGATATGTTCGAGCTCTCCAACTATGATATACTCTATTGTTCATATCTACAAGAAGCCTTCACAGTGTTCCAGATTATAGTACAAGCATTACACTACCCATGATGAAGTCCAGAAAGAAGAAAATGTTTTCTCCAATACATATCTCCACAGATGAGCAGATAAGCATGCATTTTGGTAAAGCCTCTATCCAAGATGAAAGGACTTGCATACTCAAGCTAAAGCTCATGGAAATAACTCTATTAACTGAAATGGAAGACTCTCCAAACTAAAATAAGGTACGCAAACATTTATTTTTGTGATTTAAATAACTCTCCAGTTAGGAGGGATCATTTATCTTTGAGAAATAGTTTAGATTGGACAAACGCTTTCCTGTTCGGAAAGTGGGTTGAGATTTCTGACGGACAGTGACTTCCCATTGTAGTTAACATGGGATTCAGACTGATTTCTTATGTATCATAGACAACAACTTCCCATTATGGGGAGTGGTCTAGGACAATCATTCTTCTTGGCAGTCACTCTGAGTAGTGTTCAAGTAGAATGGTTCGCCTTGCCGGGCAGTCATTCTTTCGAAGTTCACAGTTGTGAGAAGTTTCGAAGAATCGTCCGTTTTGGAGGTTGATGTAGGACAAACATTCCTCAAGGGAAGACTCATTCTCTCTAGGTTACACTTTGTTTAGTGTCGGAGGAATGGCCCAGGGTGGGGAATGGTCCGAACGGTTATTCCTCGAGGGTAGACTCATTCTCTCCAGGTTACACTTTGTTTAGTGTCGGAAGAATGGCCCAGGGTGGGGAGTAGTCCAGGCTCAGCAATCATGGATAGTTATTCCTTGAGGGAAGACTCATTCTCTCCAGGTTACACTTTGTTTAGTGTTGGAAGAATGGCCCAGGGTGGGGAATTGTCCAAGATAGTCATTCCTTAGGGTAGACTCATTCCCTCCAGGTTACACTTTGTTTAGTGTCGGAGGAATGGCCCAGGGTAAGGAATTGTCCAAGCATTTCTCAAGGGAAGACTCATTCTCTCCAGGTTACACTTTGTTTAGTGTCAGAAGAATGGCCCAGGGTGGGAAATGGTCCAGGTTCAAAAATAAAAAACAATCCTTCTTCCTTGGTTGAGAAGAATAGGGCATATAGCCCATAATTGATATTCTATGTTGAGGGCAGACATTCTTTCAAACCTCACAGATGTGATTGAAAGATTGGCCCATATGATTATTATTGATGTTATATATTGAGGGAAAACATTCTTTTAGATCTCACAGACGTGAGTGAAATATTGGCCCAGATGATCATTGTTGATATTCTATACTGAGGGAAGACACTCTTTCAGATCTCATAGATGTGAGTGAAACATTGGCCCAATTGATTCAGTTTTTATGATAACATTGTTTCTATGCAGATGAAGACTACTGTGGTGGTAGACATTCTTTCAGATCTCACAGATATGAGTGAAAGATTGGCCCAGATGATATAGTTTTTATCATAACATTGTTTCTATGCAGGATGATCTCAAATGTTTGTTATGAAGACTATATGATAGTAGATGAGGACTATTGTGGTGAATGTGTTTCACTGCTTGAAATTATACGTTGTTGATCAAGTACTTGTTTGTTACTTGATGTGGTAGTTAACCACTGAATTGTAGTTGTGTACTACTATGAATAGACACAGGTGTGTTCTATCCTTGTTCTAATTGCCTTGAAGACTATTAGCAAATTATTGGAGATGATCATTCAGATGAATTATGAACAGAGATTTTCCAGATGGAAAATAGTTCAGAGATTTTACTCCTCTTGTATCACTCCATGGTGAGAGTGACTTATCCAGCATCATATCTAACTACTCAGATGAAGTATGGTTTCGAGAGATGATGTAGTTGATGGTGATGGTGATTCTCATGATCTAGTCATGAAATAGTCTAGATGACTATATTGATGCTACTGGGTAAATGGAATGTTTTGTGCTCAATTCCATTACCCGTAAATACCTCTCTAGCTAGGAGTGAGTGTTAATATTATGGTAGTTGCGGGAGGTATTTACCCCCACGTGTGAACCTGACGAGAAAAAAAGACTTCGGGAAGCAAGAGAAACCCTAATGAGTTGGCTAATAACCCTAGAAGCCTTGTCGGCTCAAGAAGAAAATTTATATTAGGCTATTAGCCTCCAAGAGAAGAAGTCAGCCAGAATTAATAATAATATACTGAACAGACACATACCCAGAAGGAGAAGTCGACCCCAACAAACTGGCAAGATTACCATAAATACATGGCACCAGTTCTCATTTGACAGCATCTCAGAATTGCAGTTTCCCAGTTGGTGTGCACTGCAGTTGCAGTTGGTGCATAGGTTTGGAGGAGGGTTGCAGCTACAGCTGTAGCAGCAACTAGTTTCAGTATTGGCTTGGATATCTCTTGGCTAGGGTTTGGAACATCTGATCAGTCTTTTGTGTTGTGCTATCCTTGGGGACAGATGCGGTGCTCTTTGTTTGTCTATCTAGCCTAGGGTTTGCTTCTGGAGTAATTCTCAGTCAAGGTTAAGGTGCTCGGAGGGAGGCTTTGTCCTGTGGTTGGGTGACGAGGGTATCGTCAATGGTAAAATCAACACACCATCTTCTATATTCTAACATATAGTACTTTTCTTTAATGGCATCCTATAAGGAATCCCATGTAGGGGCCACCACAAAAATTGCAAATTCCTCCATGGCCCTTTACTCAGAGTAGGTATCCCATGAGTATTTAACATGGGGAACACCCTTGAGGAGTGAAAAAGTGATCTTTTATCGATCAGAAAAATTCTAGACCAAAAAATATCCTTCGAGCAGATTTAACCATTTATCTACAACATCTGCATCTATCAATCCTTCAAATAATAGAATATCAAAATTTACCTATACCTTGAAGGGGGTTTCATGGCCACATGATGAAGATGCTTCTCTTGTGGGAAATCATCAAACGATCTATGCGAATTTGTCCATCATTTCGTTCCGTTTTCACGCGATGGATTCCTCAAGAAAATTTTTAATAGGATCTCCTACTCCGTCATCTTTCTTTTCATCTCCCATGGGTTTTCTTCAGGTTCAACGTGACTGATCTGGTAATGTCATGATTGGCTTGAGTACCAAATTCTTGTACCCATACCTTTTCAAGGACATGCACGGAGAAAAATGAATGAAGAGAAGAGCGCTCTGATATAACTGATCCAGATTTAGGAGTGCAACGAACTGATTATAGAGTGAATACAATAAACAAAGAGATAGGAAGAATAACACAAATATTTAGTGAACAATATCTTCTATTAAATAATGAAATAGGATGAAACTGTAAAACTATAGAACTAAAACTTGCTCGAATGGTGGTAGCTATCTCTGAGAATATATGTGGCTACTACGTGCATTCGTCTAAGAAAAATCAATTAAATTGAGGCTCCATAGGCCCTTTTCATATTACTCATGAATGCCAAAACCCTAGAAATCCAAAAACCTAACCCTAGAAGGTGAAACTCCAAAATTCATGTGGGCCCTATGGGTAAGTTGGTGTAATTTGGTACATCAACTTACTAGGGTCATAACTTTTGCATACGACCTCCGTTTTAGGCGCGTGATATCCTCTTGGAAAGGTCTTTTAGAGAACTACACATTTCGTCATCATACTATGACTCTGTTTAATGTATGACCATGGAAAGTCAAAAAAAAAATGTTTAGGGCCTCAAAACAACCCTAAAAGTACAACAAGATTTGTTGATATGAAAACATACAAAATAGGCCATTTCGATTAGGCGAGAGGCCACCCGTATCCACCTGGAGAATGTGTGAGGCTTCAGAAATCCCTAGAAGTTTATAACTCACAATTATAAAATAGTACATAAAGACATGATGAACAAAAATGGACACAAGGAGCCAGTTGGAATAGGTGGGTGGCCACCAATATCCATCTGGATCATGGTGAGAGGAGTTAAATCAACTTCCAAGAAACCTGAAACTAACTAGTATCCATCACCATGTCCTAATGAAACTTTTGGTTGTCCATGCCTTGAGAAAACAAGGCAGTATTTGGAAACACCTACTTCAACAAAATTTTCCTTGGGAAGGAATTTCCAAATCTATAGAAGAATAGGAAAAAGAGGTACATAGTGAGGGTTCCAGTAGAAATACAAAGAAAAACAAAGGGAAGAAGTTAGGGGGGTGAAGAAGCCATTATTACACCTAGCTCATCCCAACCTATTGATGAATTGGATAAGGATAATTCTGTTGTGGACGAGCCCATTGCATCCAAAAAGAAGAAAACCTCCCAATCTCATAAAATAAGTCCAACCATGATCCCAAAAACTAAAAGACAGAAAAGGAAGGACTCTGGGTAAGGTGAATGATCATATATTTCTCCTGAAGCAACCATTGAGTTATCACCAGATCCAATTAGCAAGTTGGAAAATGCCCATGAACTAAACATTTAGAGCAGGAAAAAGTGTCAAAAGAAGGGTGCTCCAGTAGAGAAAATCCTATAGGATCCCACTACATCTAAGAAGGAGAGGCTTTCCCAATCTAAGGAACCTAGTCCAACCTCTATTCCTAAAGATCAACTGCCACAAAGTGAGAGGCTAAAAAGGAAGAAAACATGTCAAAAGGAAGTTTCACATGATGTCCTTGAGGAAACTATGGAGTTCCCTCAGAAATCGGTTAATGAGTTAGAGAAGACCCCTGAAGAAACTATTGTTTTTCCTCAATAACCAATTAGTGAGTTGGAGAAGACTTCTAAGATGAGAATTGGAAGCAAGGGGAAGACTAAAACAAGGAAGGCTCAAAAGAAACAAATCTCAGAGCCTACACCTCAGTCCTCCAAATTGGAAACAAGGAATTTTCAGCAAGGGAAAACTCCAAAACCCACACTTCAGTCCTGCAAGGTGAAAATAAAATCTATACAAGATAAACAAGTCTCAAGGCCTATAAATGCTATTAAAATAAATAAGAGGAACTTGTTTGAAGAGACTTCCACCCATGTTAGAAAATCTGAGGATGCCTCACTTCCTGTACGAAGAACCACCAGGAGCATGTCCAAATAGATAACAGTTCCACACGTGCCTTCTCTTCCAGAAGAGCCTATTGGTATTCCGACTTCTGCAGAGAAAGAGAGTGGCTATGGAAATACAATTAGTGAGACTGAGGGGTTAGTGACAAAAACATTGAGAGGCCTAATAAAGGAGAAGGAATCCCAAGAGGAGGTTATTGAACAAACAACCTCGGCTGATCCTAACAATTCTCTGAGCAAACATCAATTGATAGTGAAGATTGGGAAATTGAAAAAACAAAATGAGAAGCTGAAACAAGAGGTTACAAAGTACCAAGTATTGGATAGGCATATTAAGGAAGAAAATGCACAATTGAAAGAATATAACCTAAGGTTACAGAATGCATAATAAGAGCTCTCTGATAAACTCAACAAAGTTTTACGTTTGATCCAATACACCAGGGCCATTAAGAAGGAAATTAGGAGCAAAGATTTTGGTCTCAACATTCTACAACTAGATACATTATGTTCAAACAGGATGGGATATGGTTCAGTTTTGCGAAGTTTTGAGTATCAACTTTGACATTGTTGCATTAGGGCATGTAATGATTTTAGCATGGGGGAAATGTTGAGTCTCCATTTTGACACTTCTATTATCCTATATTATCCTCTATCTGAGTCTATTTTACCTATGATATGTGTATATGATTGACCATTTCCTCCACAAACCTACTATGTGATCTTGTCCATGTGCATAGAGAGGTAACCTATGTTGAAAAATGTTTTGTTTGTTTTTATTGATTAAATTGGATTAAATGGTTGATTATTTATGCTCCTAATTACTTTGATTATTAATTAAGAAGCTCCATCTGGTACTAACACTGGTCTGGTACTGCAACAGCCGCTTGATCTAGTACTTTGCTTGATCTGGTACTCTGCCTAATCCGATACCAATGCTCCTCCTGATCTGGTACTCTACAGTGATTTGATACCACTACTCTACACCTCTTTCAGTACCATCTTAGCGCCTCTTCTGGTACGATCTCAGATCCTATTCCAGTACCATCTCAGTGCCTCTTCAGGTACCAACCTATGCCTATCTTGGTACCACCATTGTGTTGGTTCGGTACCCAGATTTATGACTGTGCTAGTTCGGTACTAAACCCCTATCTACATGATTCACATGTTGAACGAGTATGTTGGTGGTGATTCCAATAATCTAGTTGGATGGAAGTATCATGAGGTAGCTTCAAAGATCATGATAGAATTCATCACTCATACACTTCGTGTCATGAGGATGAATTCCATCCCTTGAGATACGATATGAATTACCAATTGTAACATTTTGAAAACATTTGA
>ML808702.1:2525-15565 GCA_009831015.1 Picea engelmannii | reverse complement strand
TGAGTTTGTGTTCATGTATTGTGCAGATTTAAAAGTAAGAAATTTAACAAATAATGTGGTTTATAATTTAAAAATTAAATTTCTAACATGATTTTGTGATAATTTGGTTTTTAACTAAAGTGTTTGTTAGTTTACATACTTTTGTTATTGATTTTGGAAATATTTATAAAAGTATGCCCCCAATGTTGACTAAAACCACAATTAATGAAGTAATTTAAAATTTGATAGCAATCAAACTATGAAGTAATGACAAAAATAACAATACGAATATTAATTTGCATCCATACAATTTTAGGGCCAATAGAATGCTTATCATTGGATATCATAACTTTTTATAATAACAATTTTTAGTGTAGAAGAGTCTATTAAAAAAGAGTAATTAGTAAAGTGGAAAATAACATTTAATCATATGTAATGTGTTTTTTGAAAAATAATTTAGTTAGAATAAATATATATGAACTATCTATGAAATAGAATTTTTTTTATGAAACATATATGAACACAAAAAATTGATAACATAGTTCGTCCCTGGTGGACTACGTCTTTGGGTCCTCAAATGGGTAGGCGCTTTTATTAACTCAACAAGAGAATTTGACAAATACATGAATATATCTCATTCTGAAATCAAGCTGTAGAAATAATGATCAGATCAGAAAAAAATCATTACCATTGGATTTGTGGCTCTGAATTACCCAAAAATGATTGTGCCCACGCTCTGATCCGACTCTGGCACTCCCAGGTCTAAGAGAAAATCTATCTCGGTTTTTGTGCCCACTGCAACCTACTATAATGAAAAAACTTCTCCTGAAATTCATGCCCATGGATGTACGATCATGCCTCCCCCCGGTGGCTGGTGAACTCATATTTAAAACCTTTTTTGGTGAATAGATATAACAAGGAGACCATTGGGAGAATTGGTATGGGTGCTAGAGTTAAGGCATAGGTTATGGGGAGGTCCCGGGGTCAAACCCCACGGGCTCCCATTTTGGTTGTATAGTTATAACACTAGCTAACTTTAGTGAACAGTCTCTACATTTGGAAGTAGTCACCATATATGGTGTACCTCTGCCATATTTGGCAGAGTCCCGCCATTATATAATTTTGAATTTTTGGATATAGATTGTCCTTGAGAAAATCGGGGATGCCACATGTTGCCCACTGATTGGGACACATGGAATCTCCCCATTGGTCCACATGGATGCTCGTTGTCACACCCAGTCATTGTACGAGACACATGGTTCTCCTTGGATGGTACCACGTGGAGTCTCCTGGGGGTGCCACATGGAACTTTTTGATTGGCCCACATGGACCCCTGAAAAGTCCAATGGAGAGTGACACGTGGAAGCCTGTGGTGATGCCACATGGAATGATGATGTGATAATTCATATGATGATGTAAACTTACCATTTCAGCTGATGACATCATGCTGACGTCAACAATATGGACGATGAGGTGTCCCCTGTTGACTGGTCCTAGTTGACCGCATCTTTGACCGCAAATATCTTTCAAACCATAACTCTATTTGATGATTTGTTCATTCTGTTAGAAAGATTGTGAAGAGTTATTCATGATCATGCCATTTTCACTGAGTTTTGATAAATTTGAATTTTATCCCTTTCTCTATCTACTGAAGCCATTTTGAGCGTTCGGAGTTGCCTCTGTGAGTTCTGAGTTATTCTTAGTCTTCTATGGATCCTTTTTGGATCATGCCTTACCACTGAGATATTTTTGGACCACCAAAAGATTTCATCAATCAACTGGTAAGTGAGGGAAGACTTCCCTCACTTTGTCCTTCTCGATCCACTTTGCCTTGCTTGGATGGGTGCCTTTTAAGAATACTCGAACATAGTCAACATCACCTCTGGGTGAAGTCCTTGTTCTCCTATCCAGGATGATATATTCTGGTATCTCATGCAAGTACTCAGGTGAAAACCCATCAACTAATGGAATTGAAACTTCCTCATCTTGATCCATGATCATGGGAGGCTCAAAAAGTTTGAAGTTCTCAACATTCACGACTGAGTAAATCTACATATAAGGTGGAAGATCCAAATGAAAATAATTGGTACTTCTTTTCTCTAATATAGTGAAGGGTACATAACGAATGGGATTCACTTTCTTGTCTTCACCCTTCAATATCTCCTTGTTGATGTGAAGTCATACCCGGTCTCCAACTTGGAATTGATGATCAACCATGTGCTTATCGTGCTGATATTTATACTGTGCTTGAATTTTATCCAACTATTCCCTAACTGTGTGGTGTATCTATTGAATTTTATGGATGAACTTGCAGGCTCTATCCTCTGTTCACTCTTTGTTTACATTGAAATCTCTCCCGTACATCAAGTCCAAAGGAACCTTTGGTAAGTACCCAAAACATGTCTGAAAATGTGAACTCTGAGTGGAGGAATGTAAATCTATATTGTACTCATGCTATACATAGGGTATCTTTTCATCCGATACCTTGGGACGCTTGCTGCAATAGCCTCGAAGAAAAAGTAACATTGTTCCATTTACCACCTTTGTCTATCCATCATTATGTGGATGGAAATCAATGCTCCTCTTCAATTTGGTGTCCATCGTTCTCCACAAGCTAGTCCAAAAGTCCCCAAGGAATCGATTATCTTGATCTGAGATGATAGATGTGGGTAATCCAAAGTGAACCGAAACATGTTGAAAGAAGATATTAGCAATCTTCTTAGCATTAATCTGCTTTTTAGAAGGCA
This sequence comes from Picea engelmannii, assembly GCA_009831015.1. NCBI lineage: Eukaryota > Viridiplantae > Streptophyta > Pinopsida > Pinales > Pinaceae > Picea > Picea engelmannii. The sequence goes on along the minus strand of ML808702.1, from coordinate 12,839 downwards.
TCAAGATACACGTCTTGTTGAATCTATCCACTACAACATACAAATAATCATGACCCCATTTGGTCATGGGTAAACCCCCTAAAAAATCCATGGGTATACTTTCCCATGGATGGGATGGAACAAAAAGTGGTGATTATAGCCCCTGTTTTCTATTAGTGGGATTACAAGTAGAACACATCACACACCCATTTACATATTTAGTTATAATTTATTTCATTTGAGGCCAGTAACAAATCCTCTGTAAATGAGCCATAGTTTTTCCTACCCCGAAATTCCCAAATACAAGAGAAGTATGAGCTTCTCGTATTACAAGGACTTGTTCACTTGAAGGAATACATAGCTTTCCAAGATGGTAAAATAACTTTCCCTGCAGAAAATGGTTCTCTATATGTGCACCAAGGGTTAGATTTGTATATACTTATTTAAAATCTGCATCGATGGCATTGTGTTCTATATAGCTATCATGAGATTAAGAATCATTCTTCAAAATAATAAAAGTAGCAATACGAGGTCTAGAAAGCATATCATCTACCTTGTTACTTGTACCCTTTTTTTACTTGATTACCAAGTGAAATTGTTGTAGAAAACGCATCCACATGTAGTGTCGATATTTTTGCAATTTGGTCTGTGCTTGAAGATACTGTAAGGGTTGGTGATCTATATAAATGATTATTTGCTTCCCTAACAAATATTTCTTCGATTTATTTACACTTTGGACTAATGCATACAACTCTTTATCATATGTAGGATATTTAACAACAACTTGGTTAAAAGTTTCGGAGTGGTAATAGATAGGCTTACGATATTTCATTAGTACTGCACTCCTGGTGTATCCACTGGCATCTGTATCGATGTCAAAAGGTTGTTGAATATTCGATAGTGCTAATATTGGTGCGGTACTGATCTTTCCCTTCAAAGCATCGAAATATTTTTGTTTCTTTCCTTCCAACTGAAAAGTGTTCTTCACACTAGTTAAGGCATGTAGAGGAGATGCTATAAAGGAGAAGTTGGGAATGAATCACCTCCAATACTAGATTGCACCTAAGAAGCATCGAACTTTGGTTACACTTTTCGGCTCAGACCAATTTACAATTACATCAATTTTGGAAGGATCAATTTTCAATTGTCCTCCTCCTACAATATGACATAAGTATACAAGTGCATTCTTTCCAAATTCTCATTTAGACAATTTTACATACAAATTTTCCCTTTGCAAAGTATCCAATATTTTCTTTACATGCCTCAGATGCTCATCCCATGTCCCTCTAAAAACAAGAATGTCGTCTAAATATACAATCAGAAATTCATCTATGAAAGGCATGAATACATCATTCATCACACACATGAAATTTGTTGGAGCATTACAAAGCCCAAATGACATAACCAACCACTCAAACAATCCATGATTGGTTTTAAAGGCAATTTTCCATGCATCCTGTTCTGCGACTCTGATTTGATGATATCCACTACGCAAATCCAACTTAGTGAAATAGATAAAATTATTCAATTGATCAAGTAAATAATCTATGCAGGGAAGAGGATATCGATGTTTCACCGTGATTTTATTTAAGGCCCAGTAATTGACACACATTCACCATGTGCCATCCTTCTCTGGGACCATCATGATCGGAGAACCACAAGGGGATGAACTGGGCCCGATGAACCCTTGATCAAATAATCCCTGTACGTACTTCTTGATCTCTGTCATCTCCACAGCTGACATCTTGTATATTCCCACATTAGGAAAAGGAGAATCCTGCTAAAGATGTATCTCATGTTGGATTTCCCTCTTAGGAGGTAATCCATCTGGCTCCTGAAAAATATGATCATACTTAGAAACAATATCAATTAATTCATTTTTATGAGATGGATCACACCTTTGTAAAGCATCATATGTCCTGACATATTTCTCTCTGACGACCATGAGTACATATCTCTTATTAGTGTTTATCAGTCTTTTCATTTTCCCTGCACTAAAAAGTGTTGTGTTTACCCTCATGTTGTGAGCTCTAACAATATATTCCACTCCTCCCTTAGTAAGGTGGTATTTGTTCTCATGTCGAAATAAGACTTATTTTCTATCATAAATATAAGGGCTTCCCAACACTATGCCACATATATCAAGTGGTACAACATCCAAATCAACTTCATCAATCAATTTTGAAGCAATATCAAATCTTTTCCTACATTGTTTGGTGACATTAAGTTTTTATTTTTTGCATACCCAACCAAGAGGATAAGGTTTCAAATGTGGTTTTGTTTCAAGACCCATTTTATTGACATGTGATTCAGATATTAATTTTAATTGGGAACCTAGATCAAATAATGTATCTACCTTAGTATGCTTAGATACAACTATTATGTGAAATAACTCATTCCTCTTTCATTCATCAACATGTGATTCATCATTGGAACTAGAAATAGCATGAAGAGAGTATTTACCTTGTACTCCAACTGTTGTGATCTTTCCTTCATCTCCTGAATCGGAACCAAGATCTTGTTGTATTGTAGCAACGATATTTGTCTTCCCCTTTCCACCGAACTATTTCGGTTTCTTTTCCAGATGCAATTTCCAACAATGCTTTTCATCGTGACTGGTCTTCTTGCAATGAGTTCAAGATGGTTTTCGTCCTTCTCTCGTCACTGTAGAGGTCTTCTTATCCTTCCCTTTAAACTTCTTAAAAGTCTTATGTGGGGAAATTGGAAGGTTTCTTTGTGGGATATTCTTGAACATGTTTCTCCCTATTCTCTAGGTGAGTGGCTTGCACACAAACTTTGTCAATACTAGTGGGGTTAAACAAGAGACAAGTATGTCAAATATAATTGTGAAGTGCGCCAATATACTTCATTAAAGTCTCATAATAATCTAAAGGAATGTTCAATGCAAGATCTTTCTTCCTAAATTCTTCTGTGAAACTTTGTACAATTTGTACTTTACTTTGCCTTAAGGATTGTCATTCCATCATTGCTTTATGTAAATACCATAATGGATAAAATTGCTTCTTGATCACTGATTGAAATTTTGACCATGAGAAAATAAGATTACCACACTTACTTTCATCCTGAAGCTTTCTCTCCCACCATACGAGAGCAATGCCTTCCAACCGAAGAGAATCCAGTTGCACTTTAACTTCCTCTTCATCAATATGTTGCACACAACAATACACTTCAACCTGTCGGATCCAATTATCTAACTTTTCAGGATTAACATCTTCATTAAACACAAGTAAATCAAATTTTACATCAATCTTTAATAATGGTTTCTTAAAAGAGGAGTTATGTCTAGAATGATGAGAATGATGAGAATGCTTAGAGGAAGAAGAACTAGAACTCGAAGGTGAATATGGAGGCTCAAAAGGATCTCCTCCAGCCCCTTGGTTTACCGAAGAATCATCATCTGCAAGTGCTTCATTTTTCTTCCCTTTCTTCTTCATCCTGTTCTCGTAATGTCCATACATTCACTCAACCATTTATGACATGCAATAAAATACCATTTGAAATTTTTTCTCCTGTTCATCACGGTTGTCCTCTTCTGCCATTTTCTTCCTTCTGGATACATGGCCAAATTCAGGATTGACAGTATTTATATTTTCTTCACCCTGCTTACGCTTGGCCCTAGTAAGCATTCACACTCAAAAATCAAGTCAAATATGACTTCTCTGATACCAACATTATCTAGGATCTTTTCATCATGACTTATAAAAAAATTGTATTAAATGAGCATAAATTAAAGTGCACCATTAAAGAAGGGAAATTTATAAATGAAGAGACATAAGCATCATATCTGAACACAAAAACTTGATAACGGAGTTCTTCCCTGGTGTACTATGTCTTCGGGTCCTTCTCTCAAATGGGTAGGATCTTTTATTAACTCAGCAAGAGAATTTGGCAAATACATGAATATATCTCATTCTGAAATAAAGATGTAGAAATAATGCTCATATCAGAAAAAAAACATCATCATTGGATTCATGGCTTCGAATTACCCAAAAATGACTGTCTCCATGCTCCAATCCGACTCAGGCACTCCCAAGCCTAAGAGAAAATTTGTCTCGGTTTTCATGCTCGCTACAACCTGCAATAATGAAAAACATTGTCTCGAAATCCATGCCCATGAATGTATGTCCGTGCCTCCCCCCGATGCCTGGTGAATTTGAATTTAAAACCTTTTTCATAGGACAGATATAACAAGGTGATTGTTGGGTGGATTGGTATGGGCACTAGAGTTAAGGCATGTGTTATGGGGAGGTCCCAAGGTCAAACCCCACAGGCTCCCGTTTTGGTTGTACAGTTATAAGACTGACTAACTTTAGTGAACAGTCCCTACATTTGGAGGTAGTCATGAGATATGGTGGACCTCCACCATATTTGTCGGGGTCCCACCGTTATATAATTTTTAATTTTCAGATATGGGTTGTCCTTGAGAAAATCATGATGCCATGTGTTGCCCGTTGATTGGGCCATGTTTCATCTCCTCGTTGGTCCACCTAGATGCTCGTTGTCACACCCAAAAAATGTACGGGACACATGGCACTCCCTAGATGGTGCCATGTGGCATCTCCTAGGGGTTCCACGTGGAACTTTCTGATTGGCCCACGTGGACCCCTGAAAAGTCCAATGGTGGGTGTTATGAGGAAAATCTCTCTATGGCTAGGGTAAACCACAACAGACAAATATGACTGCAGAAATCAAATCTATCCAAAAAAACATGATATATAAACTAATGTTGAACTGATATAAGAGAAGGACCTACCTCATCCAGATGTTTGATGATGTCCACCATTGAGCACTTTGACCCAAAGATTTATACCTACAACAAGTTCTTAAGAAACAAGAAAAGAAAACATATAGTGATAATACAAAAGGTTAGCACATTAGATAGAATAATCCATTAATATACAAAAAAAAATGCCCATGGATAATAACTCATATATTTGTAAGATATCAATTGGACGGGAAGAGAGTATTTCTATTAATAAATGATCAGTAGAAGTGAAAATGTTATAGACTTCCGTGTCGGCACGGTTCGGAACCGAGAAACCAAGTTCCTTCCAGCTAGGCCTCCACCACTTCTATCCTCCACCAAAGGAAATCTCATAGAAGGGAGACAATGAGGTTCTCCATCACTAAGAGAAGAGATTGGTGGCTGAACACTATGTTCAGAATTAAAGGACAAAGGGATGCAGACTCAATACAAAGTAATAATTTCTCTAGAGTAACTTTTCTCTCAAAGTTGAATTATTTATCCTTTTCCATAGCTCGGAATTGGCCTCTTTATAGCCTTCAATATGCAACTGAAGGTCCGATTCAGAACGTTTCTAGTATATGGAAGTCCAAGGATCAGATATCTCATGTCGTGACATGGAAACCCGACATTTAATTTTGATTTTCTGGCACAAATCCCTATGTACGTGGTTTGTAGTGGAGCAACCTGCATATACACATGTTTTATAGTGTGCAAGATGCATACAAGTGGAAAATTTTGTGTTTTTGTCTCTGGATTTATCAATCAGGGAAAGTGAGTCTACATAGGGAAATGGAATAAGGCCCTCTCTGCAAGATTTCATAGGGTGAGGAAAATATTTCTCTAATAGCAGGTGACACGTGGCAGGTTGTGGTGCTTCCACATGGCATGCTGACATCATCATACTTACGATGAAATCACCCTTCCATGTCATCTACTGACATCATGCTGATGTCAGTAGTATAGATGATGAGGTGTCCCCTGTTCACTGGTCCTCGTTGACTTCATATTTGATCGTAAATATCTTTCAAACCATAACTTTTTTTGATGAGACATTTGCACCATTAGAAATCTTGCGATGCACTCTAAGTGATCATGTCATTTTCACTAAGTTTTGAGAACTTTGAATTTTTTCCCTTTCTTTGTCCACTGAAGCCATTCTGAGCATTATGAGTTGCCTCTCAAAGTTCTCAGTTATTCTTAGCCTTCTCTGGATCCTTTTTGGATCATATATAATAAAAATCATTTAATAAAAATAAACATCATGATGATAACCATCTAAAAAACATAAACATCATCTAAAATACACATTTAAATTTTCTAACATCATCTAATTAATTATATATACCTCTAGAACATATAAACACCATTAATTAGATAGCACACAAATCTAATAATCTAACAGGGAATCGTCATTGTGATCACATCTAACAAAACACAAGCATTGTCTAACATCATCATCACACACATATAACAAACGTAATTTAACATAAACATATATCAAGCACATTTAACAAGAATATCTAACATGACCTAAAAATGTACACATTAACATCAACATATAAATTAATTAAATGTACATAATCATGATCAACATGAAAAAGGAACATGTAATGAACATTGTTATAACATACACATCTATCAAGCACATTTTAAAAACATATATAACATGACCTAACCATATATATATATATATATATATATAAAGATCATGAACAAGTCAAATAACTGCTATGACATATCTTGTCGAGATGATGGGATAATATGCATAACCACACTAGTAGTGGAGGCTTGGTCTATAGTAGAAGATGATGGATGGTTAGGAGGAAGGTGTTGGTCGACTCTCTAACCATAAATAAGCAGTGGAGGAATAGGTCTCGCTTGCTCATCTAGGTGAGGTGAAAGAAGAGGATCGGGAATAGGCCATGCTTTCTCTTCTATGTGAGGTGAAAGAGAAGGAGGATGAATATGTTCTACCTTCTCATGATCTGGGTGAGGTGAAGGACGGGGAGGAGGATGTGGAGAGGGATCAAGACCACCCTCATCAATCAATGGGGTACTAGATGAATGAGTCGAAATGGAAGGGGAGTTGTGCCTATCATCGGGTACCCTCCTCGTTGTTATTATCCTGGTAGATCTAATGATATGATGCATGAGAGGCATAAAATTAAACAAAATCTCCCTCCAAATATGCAAGAGAGTGGGATCCTCCCTGATGTCTCACATTAGCACAGGGAAGACTTCCACATCAGTAAAAAGTACATAGATTCAGTTGCTCAAATCCAACCTGAATCTAGTATCTGACCTACAACGCATGCTGACAGGTATATGCACTCGAGGACCTTGACCTATCATGGTCTCAGGAATCATCTCCTCATCATCATTTGTTGGTGGAGGAGGCATGTCCCCAATGAAAGTGCCAATATCTACAAAATATATAGTACACAACAATACTTACACAATTTCATTATAAAATTTATTAAAACAAGTTAAAGAATGTGTTAAAATTAATTTTATTCTAATTAAGTAATATAATAAAATGAAACTATATTAATTTAAAAAAAATATTGATATTACCTCTATCATCTGGTGGCTTATCTGGTGTGAAGTGGATGTTCAAACATCCTTTCCAATCCAAACTCACGTAAGGACATGACACCATGATGAACACGTGATTTTTTTCACTGGCTAGTAGCCCCAATACATCTGGTGAAATCCTGGATGGAAACTTCAGTTGGCCCCCCTTGGTCATCATCTCCCCCCACATGTGCATCTGTACACGAGTCCTCGACCTAGCAGGATAACGAAAAAAAATTCAGTCTCGTCTCTGGAAACCTCTCAAAAAATAAGAAAAACATCTCTGAAGCAAAAGGGAAGTTCGACCTCTCACATATCATAGGATGACATATGTCTACCACTATACAAAACTATTGCAATCAAATGGTATAGCATCTAATACAATGTGGCCTTTGTATTAAGGAATCAACATAATACAAAACTATTGCAATCACTCGTAAAATATGTTATGGTCGTCGCTAAGAGTGAGAGGCAGCTAACCTTCTCTACACCGAAATAAGAGATCCGTAGTTTTCCACCAGACACCTAAAAATCAACTAAGGAAAGTAGATCAACCCCAATATATCATTGAGTGAGCCGATTCTCTGTTGCAACACCTACTAGGACATATGGGAACTAGGGAAAATCCTCCCCTCTCTTGGATAGCTCAATGATTAAGAAAATATCCCCCTCAATGGGATGGTACCACTAATCTAGACCCACACATAAATCCTCTCAATGGACATCCCATCGAAGGATCAGACGCACCAATAACCTGAAGTGCCCTTTAAGGGATGTAGCCTCCTCATTGTAGTTAAGGAGGCCTACATTACTCAAGAGAACATGAGTTATTGTAGTAATAGGGAGAAGGTACAAATCCCTCTCCCTCTCCCTTGCCTACCATTCCCATACAACATTGTGCAAGTCCACCCTTTGTTGTTGTTGTCATTTCTCTCTCCACTCACATCTCTGCATGATTAACATATGGAATACATCAACCTCACTCATAATTAAAACATAAAAAAAATCTACTAAATGAGAAATTTATTTATTTATATGGAAAAATAACTTCCTTCAAAAAATAAGTAAATTTCATAACCGGTGCGCTTGAAAAATATTCAAGCACCACTCATGGTGCGTACATAAATTGTGAGCACCTCCCATAGTGTGCCAGTGTAAACTAATGCACCATACAAAATTAGTTATATTATGTTATGTGGCGCGTTGTATAACCCTACCTCACTAGAACGGTCAGGTAAACCCACACACCAGTGCGTTACGGTTATCATACGCACCGCTTAAAATAAAAACAAATAAAAATCCTAACACACCGTAAAAAAAAATAGAAATTAGTTAAGATGGTGCATATACATTATTTATATGCATTGGTGTGTTTAAGTAGCGGAGACACATCGCCCCACAATTTTTTTTAAAATTGACACATCGCCCCACCGATGCCTTATGGTTAACTATGCACCACTTAAAATAAAAACAAATTAAAATCCTAACGCACCGTAAAATAATTTTTTTAAAATAAGTTAAGGCGATGTGTATACGTTCCTTATATGCACTGGTGTGTTTAAGTAATGGTGACACACCTCCCCACCAATTTTTTAAAATTGACGAGTATGTAACTTAGTAATTTTTTATCTAATTGTTTTCGGGCGGTGTGCTCAAGTCATTTGGTTCACACCACTCACTGTGCACACAAAGAATTACAGGGCGTACCACGAAAAAATGCCAATTTTTTATGACGGTGAATTTGTAAACATGAACATATGATACACACACTTACTAACCAACCACGTAACATATTTTATATCTAATTTGTGTGGTGCATCATGTACCATAACAAACCGGTGCATTAGAGGTACTATGACGCACAACCGAATAACTATATAATTTTATGTGGTGTGTCGATAATTTGCTCAAAACTTAATTTATAAAGAAACAAATATATTACTTGGACCTTTTGTTGTCAGGGAGGCATGGTTGGAACGTAGTAAAAAAAATTGACTTTTCCCACCATTTGGAAAAAAATTGAAAGCCACGCACAGAGAAAAAAACATAATGAAGGTGAGCAAGAGAAGCACCGATGACATGGCACTTCAAAGAGGAAAAAGTTGCACCAATCCTTTTGATCTCTACAACACTAAAAAAGGTAAAAACAAATTTTATGACCAATATTTTTTTTTAATAAACCATGTTCTAGTGCGCTCGATGACTAAACGCACCGGTGCTAAAATATTTTTGTAGTGCACTAGATAATATTTTTTACAAATAACCCAAACAAAGTGTGCCCTTTGAGACCATGGGTTTACATCGGTTCATCACGTTACTATGGAGCACACCAGCGTATATATTTTTTGAAGAAAATCTTACAATGGTGCATAATTTTTTTATTTAACCCTCTCACACTATGATATATTATCCTATGCACCAGTGCGTCTGGTCTTAAATAGCCAATCAATTATTAAAAAAAAAAAACCTAACATAGTGTTCCCTTTGGAGAAACAGTGTTCCCCAGTGCATCAATATACTACAGATTGCATCGACATATATTTTTTGAAATAATCCTACAATTCTACGTAAAAAAATTTATTTAACCATGTCATGATGTGGTATATTATTAGCGACACCAATGCCTTTGGTTTTGACAAGTGCACCAGATTATTATTATTTTTAAATAACCCTATCATGGTGTGTCTGTTCAAAGCACGTGTATTGATCTATGCGTCAATATAACACAGAGCACACCAACGTATATTTTTCGAAATAATTCTACGATGGTGAGTATTTTTTTTACTTAATCATGTCATTGTCCAGTTATTAATGCAACACCCTGATGTGTTGGAGTGTTATAGATGCAACGATGTAGTGTATTTTAAATATGCGCATCATTATGCTTTAAAAGTTATCGAATTTTTTACTTGTCGGTCATATAGATTAGAATTTTTATAGAAAGAGCATGTTGTAGACTCAAGGATTTGGTGAACTCCCAACTATAGTATAAA
>ML808701.1:290069-301529 GCA_009831015.1 Picea engelmannii | reverse complement strand
TAATGTGCCCCCCCCCCCCACATATGTGGGTGGACATATGTGGGTGGGGGGAAATTAATAGAAAAACTTTATAAAGTTTTTCTATTAATGCCCCCCACCCACATAGCACCCACATATGTGGGTGGGGGGCACACTAATAGAAAAACTTTATAAAGTTTTTCTATTAATACCCCCCACCCACATATGTGGGTGCGGGGGGGGGGCGACATTAATAGAAAAACTTTATAAATTTTTTCTATTAATGCGCCCCCCACCCACATATGGGTGGGTGGGGTGGGGTGGGGTGGCATTAATAAAAAAACTTTATTCAAATCAAATAAGATAAATTAATTTTTTTAATTGAATTTATGTTTTTAATAATTTGTTTAATATGAAAATGAATTTATTATTTTATTTTTAATTTAAATTGCTTATCTTATTTATGTTAAATTTTAGATATAATTTTCTTTAAAATCAATATTGATTATAAATTTATTAACAAAATTATGTAAAAATTTTGAATAAAAAGTAAAAGTATTATAATATATATAATTGGAAAATTTTCAATATATATAAATTAAACTAAATAACTGAAAGTATAAGTGCATATAGGATAAAAGCTATTAAAAAAAAAATGATAGGTACAAAAAACGATTATGATATATATAATTTAAACTACTCTTGAAATAACCGAAAGGATGAGTGCATATAAACTAAAAACTAGAAAATATATATATATATATATATATATATATATATATGATAGGCAAAAATGATTATGGTATATATAATTGGAAAGTGTTCAATGCATATAAATTAAACTACTCTTGAAATAACCAAAATGATGAGTGCATGTAAAATAAATGTTATTGTTTATTCTTAACAATTTCAAATGTATACACTTAGTAAGATATATTAATTATAGGTTTTAGTCAAGATATATCAATTATAGTTTTTAGTCAAAGTGTATAAGTTTTGGATATTGTTTGAAGGATGTATTCACAATGCTTAAATGTAATTAGAATTTTAGAATTTTAGGTATTTTAAATTTTTGGATAACCATTTAAAGATATAAAAAAAATTAATGTATTAATAATTTTTAACAATTTTTAAGTATGTGAATATTTGTTTATGTTTTAAGTGATAGTTCAAAAATTATAAAAATATAAGTGTGATTACAAGTTTATATATCTTGGTCATTTTTAATATTTTTTTTTGTGTTTTAAAAATGTATAAAAAACAATTAAATGGAATTATTAATTAAAGTATTTTGATTTTTCTTAAAACTATGATGGATTAATGTAAAAAATAACATATTTTGTAAACCGTCTTGATCTTAAGCGTGTGTTAATTCTACTAAAATTAATTGGAATTTGTACATTCTTTTGATAAGTGAAAGGGAATCTAGTTCGAAAATTCATCTATTTTTATTTTTAGCACATGTAATATCTAATATTAATATTCGAACATACTACAAAATATATTTTTGTACATAGTCCTTTAATATATCAAAGGCATATGCCTTATAATATTATTGAAAATGATAGAATTTCCAATTAATTTTTACTTATGGTTATTAAATTTTCTATGTACTAGAGGGAACACCATTTTCACTTAAACCATAAAAGGTTGATCATGCTACCATATCATTAGTGTAGCAAGATAAGTATTATAATAGTGGAAACAATGTAATAATCATGAATTATTTTCACTATGTGGTTGCTAAGCTAGGCATCATGTCTTCAACACTTTGTCAACAACAAAAAAATATCTAAACAAATTTCTTGAGAAAGGTCTCTCTAGCATCAACAAGGAAGATTCCAATATCATATATCTCTTAAACCATCTAAGAAAGCATGGTATGTTCTTCAAAAATGAGTGTTTAAGTAGTGTTGACTCTTCAAAAAGGTAGAGTCCAATATCATATATCTAAGAACCATCTAAGAAAGCATGGCATGTTCTTAAAAATGAGTGTTCAAATAGTGTTGACTCTTCAAAAAGAAAGAGTCCAATATCATATATCTCTTGAACCATCTAAGAAAGTATGGTATATTTTTCAAAAATGAATGTTTAAGTAGTGTTGACTCTTCAAACTCATGCTTGTGTTCTCTATCCATTAGAGATGGCATTGATAAGGTCAGTAGAATAAACAATGAGCATCGTGTATCTTATGAATGTCAATGTTGTGACAACAATCGACACACAAACAATATTAAGAGTACACTTTTCTCTAAATTTGTCAATTTCTTCAATTATGTTTATAATCAATTTGTATGGAAAAAATTTCTCATAATTCAAAAAAAAAAAAAATTCTTAATATCCTAGAAAATTATATTTTTATAAGATTTTTTTTTTTTAATTCCAATTAAACTTCAAAAATATAAGCACAAACAAACATAATCAAACATAATCAATGCACAAGTGAAGAAAAATTCCATGCGCAATAAAATTGACTTGTTAACTTTGAAAAATAAGCTACCTAGATCAACATTATTGTCAAAACCTAGAGCGTGTTACATAAAAATATGATTAAACCTCATTTAGCAATGATATTTAGAGTTATTGAAGGATGCATTGAGAGTTGATTTAACAATTTCACGTTTTCAATCACTTGCTAAAGTCAACGTGATATAGGAATGATGCAAAACTATTTGATGTCAAACTATGATAAGTATGATGCCAAACTATCTAATCCCTCCACTTGTTCATAAGATTTCATGCTTGAGTCAATCAAGCCCAAGTGGAAAACTAAAATATATTGTTCCAATCTTGTTTGTGTTTATATTTATTTAACAACATAGTTAGTAAAATTTTCCACAAATATGCTTCACATCACTGTAACAAAATATGAAGTATATATGCTTCACATCATTGTAACAAAATATTAAGTATAAAAATATTTAGGAAAACAATATGGGAAGTGCTCGTAAAATCTATTCAATGGACATAAGGTTCAAATTGTCTTGGATTCTTATTTTCATAAATTTAAATTAATAAATGCTTAAACTTCAATTTCATGGCTTAAACTAATAACTGCTTAAACTTCAATTTCAAGAATTTAAACTAATAAATGCCTAAACTTTAAATCTCTTTTTTCTTAGCTATCCACTTTATCTTTTCTTTAATGGCATTCAAATAGCATGTACAAACAGAAATCCATATAATAATAGTACCATGTATTTATATCTTGGCTTCCAATTTTATTAAAAAAATTGTAATTACTTCAGTACAACATTTGTACTCAATTACATATTTATGTAAGTAGTTACATCAAGGTGTTAGCTTAATTAATTAAGATTATTCATTTATATATTAAAGAATATGTAACTATATGACACAACATTAATTAAATTAAATATGTATGTGACTATATGTTATTTATATTTTAAGTTGTTATTAGTCCCTCCTGTAGGCATAGAGGGATTATAGCGATCGATAATTCGTTGACTTCATATTAGTTTATCCTTTGACCACAAATATTTGAATAATATCTATTGTTGGAGCTAGGGAACTAAAAACATTTATTTTTATATAATAAAAAGTACCATGTATGTAATGATTTGATTGGATAACAGATTGGAGGTCTTATTGCCGGCTTCGGTATTCACAATGTTTTATATGTTAGCATATCCAAACTTTTCGATCGTATACAGTCTTTTTGAATCATATATTTTTCTTATGCATTGCTTGAAGGTGGATTAATGCTAGCATTAGTTCGAATGTTTGTCTTAGCATTTTTTGTTACCTAGATTTATCCCAATGTTTGATATGCTAGCATATCCAAAGTTTGTCCTTCGAATACATTCTCTATTGTTCGAACTATTGTTACTAATTTTATTTTATAATAAATTATAATACATTTTTTTGGGTACGTAAGAGACCTGCCACACTGCATTCTTTCTTAAATGTTTACATAGCATTTTTAGCAGACTTAAATGTTTACATAACCGGCTTCACAACATTAAATGTTTACTTAACAGACTTCTTACACTACATTTTCTTCCGTTTTTTTTTGTTATATGCAATGTTCTCTATAGTCAATTTGGGCAATATTGTACTTAAGTGGCATTGATGGTTCACTGGTTCATGCTTTCTTCTTGCATCTCCACTATTTTCTTATTTGCATGTTGTTGTTATTCTTGTTTTCCTATTCATCTTGTTGTAGTTTGCATATTTGGGGTTCTGCAACCGCGATTGGAACTGTGACATTGCAACGTTAAATGTTTACTTAGAAGGCTTCTTACAATACATTTTCTTCCGGGTTTTTTTTTATATGCAATGTTCTCTGCAGTCAATTTGGGCAATATTGTACTTCAACGACATTGCTGCTTCACTAGTTCATGATTGCTTCTTGCATCTCCACTGATTTCTTATTTTCCTGTTGTTGTTGTTCTTGTTTGCCTGTTCGTCTTGTTGCATTTTGCACGTTTCGGTTCTGCAACCGCAATTGGAACTGCGACATTCTTGGTTGACTGGTTGGTGCTTGCTTCTTTGTTCGTTGGATGCTACCTATTGTTGTTTGATTCGAGTTTGCGGCTGCAGGTAGGCCTTTTGGTGCTTCTTAATTGGGTTGTTATTTTTTGCTTGCTCTTGTTTGCCTAAGCTTTGCAATGTTGGGGTGTTGCATCTGCATTTGGATCTGTTGTTACATTGTTTTGTAGTTGGCTCCCCATAAAATACTATTAAGATAAAATAACATGCAAAATTTTGCAGTCGATGTAAATTGCATCTCTTACGGCTTCAACCAGAGTTTGTCGGGCTCCAACTATATTTCATAGCTAGCGATGTTTTTTCCATGGTTTTTGTGTTACTTTGGTTTCATAGTTATGAGAGTAAGTGTTGTTGTCTGGGTGATATAGTTATTCTCTCCCTTTATTTTTTCCTCTTGTAAACTTTCTCGTTTTTTACCTTTTGTTCTTTTGCTCTAATATGCGTTTATGGTTTTATACTTTCTCATGTTTTTGTGCTTGCGGGTTCTCGATGTGGTGAACTGACAAATCGTTATCTCCATCTATATATTCACATGACGATTTCGACCGACCGTTGTTCGGTTGCATACTTAGCCAATTTTATGAACGCGACTTCCTGGATAGGTGTTATTGAACCATGGTAACTTGTGTTCGGTGTATACATGTTTCACCTAGAACTTTCGTGCTCTGCAATTCGTCCCTACACTCCTCGAACTCGCAACTCTTCCTCTGCCTATGATGAGTCTCGTTGTCTGACCTGCCTTTCCATACTTAGTCAAATTTTCAAATTTTCACGGGTTCATGCATTCCCGCGTTCAAAAAAGTTTTAAATCATTTTGTCACTCCCCTCCATCCCCGCTACCTTCCCCCCTTCCCAATGGACATTAATTATTCTTTCAAAAGTGACAAACAACCATACAGGTTTGAAAATATTGGCTTTAATAAGAGGAAATCTCAAGGACATCTCCCATTAAAATGCATAGACAGGCAAATATTATGGGATGTGATAAAAAAAATTGCCTGTAATTTAAATTTGCAAAAAAAAAAATATTGGCTCTTTTAGTTTTTTAAAGGCTTCATCATAGTAACAATGCAATACTGTACTACCTCACTTCCATCCATGAACGTGTCATCCACAGAGGCCTTGACGTCATGTACCTCTTTAATACTATGCATATGTTAGATGTTGTCAGATTTGAGAATCTACTCGGATATGGGAATGTTATTACATGCTATTAGTCACTATTTAATGCACATATTAAAAAATATTGGAATTAATAAGAGAAAAGATCGAGGGCATCTGTCATTAAGAAGAATTAAACCAAAATCTAAGGAATATCATAGTGTCATCCTCCAGCATTGATTTTAAATACTTATTTCCATTTCTCTCTATCATCAAAGAGTTGGGCTTTAGGGTGTCTTCATTCTAATTTTCCTAGTCATCGACATGTACGACAACTTAGAAATTCCATTGAGGCCCAAATGAAATAAGAGAGACTGGTTTTATGTGATGTGAGCTTTGAGCCAAAAAAAACTATGTTATCCAATAGAAACTCAGACAAGGGAAAAAAAAAAGTGTCTTCTGGTTGGTGTTCTCCCTGTATTTGATGCTTTGGTTGGTTGAAAAGCCTACCTGGAGATTTGCTTGTTCATCTTCTTTGTTTTCTTGCTGGTAGTTGGAAGGGATTTTTAGGTCACGTGCAAAATTCTCCTTCGTTGAAGTATGTAGTTTCTTCCAACAACACAGATTTGGCAAGTGTATCGAATTGTGAAGAGCACACAAGAAATCGTCTTCGTCAAAGGAGTCGCACTTACCGTGGCTTGTAAAATGGTCTATGATATATAGAAATGACACAAAATATTACTCCATTCACGAATGTACCCAGAAGCGGGTAAGAGAAACTGTATGGGTGGATAAAACAACATACTAAAATTACATAAGTTTCTATTTCAAATTTTGCTAAGCTACTTTTGGGTGTGGTAATAGACTTGACAGAAAGCCATGTTCTTTGTCAAATTTTGTTCACTGTCCTCTAGATGTAGTTACAGAATTCACATACAATCAACTGTCTATCGCTACTATACATTTTTTATTTTACTACTCCTACGCATATAATTGGATTATGGAATTTGCAACATTTTATGAGGATTACTTTATACTACAACCTTCTGCAAGAGGTTTCCCGTGTTTAGGTAATGATTTGGTTTCTGAAAATCACCTTTTACTACCACCTTTATGTAATTGTCTTATTTCATTCTTTAGAAGAGACCTTAATGTAGTGGTGTGTTTCCATATCTATTTCAACATAATGTCAATCTTCATGTTGTTTCCCTTGCATTGGATGGGGAAAATGGATTTCTTCTGTTGTAGTTTATGCGATATTCGATAAAAAAAAAATTAAAAAAAAATCCAAACCATACAATTTTTATTTTTTTTTAAATATAGAACATTGTATTTTTTTGAACAAACGCTTGTTCGAAAAGTTTTAGGGGTTGTTTGGGGTTGACTTCCTTCAAGGATGTTAAGTAATCACAAAATTAATATTGTTTATGCCAATGCAATTGAGTTGTCTTCCACTATGGAAATTGCATTAACACTGCAATGTCATATAATAAATGTCTGGCATGTGCCTAATGTCAAGGTCATTATCGCACAGGACACCCAACATCCAAATATTTGTAGACTCAGACCAACATTGTAGATTTCGTGACAAAGCAACACTAAAGTCAATGTTATTTGCAGGTCTGACAATCCTGTAGTTTAATTACTTTGACAATGACAACCCTTCTTGTTCACTGCATTGTCGCAATACAGTCAGTAGCACTATTCCCATTGACACCACCAATGTCAATGTCCGAGGCTGAAGCTATCTAGAGCCTGGGGTCACCGCCTATGTGGATGCCTGAAGGTGAAACTACCTGGATCGTAAGTTGATTGTATGTCAAGTCTCTTGCTGCATCCAGAGGTCGCTCAACACTATTTGACATAGAAATTGGTTGTCTGTCAATTCTATTACAACTTTGGCATAAAACGTTCTGTAATTTCAGGATATTGATTCAAACGCCCATACAGTTTCTCACGTTGGTTGGTATCCAACTTTATAATTTCCTACTGAGTGTATTCGAGCATGAAGTAATATTTGGCATCACTTCTGAACATTCCAGACCTTTCTATGAGCCTCCATGTCTGCCACCCCTACGATGAAATATATATTATGATGTGATCTACAACATTTGATACACTTTCCAGACCTGTGCTGCCGGAAGAATTCATGTACTTCAATAGAAGAACATTTTGCAATTAGCTTGGACGTTCCTTCCAATTTACTGTAATAAAACAAAGAAGTTCAACATACAAATCTTCGGGCAGGCTTTTCAACCAAACAGATGATCGAATACAGGGATAATAGTAGTCACAAGACACTTGAATTTTTTCCCTGTCTTGGTTTTTGTTGCCCAACAGGATTTGTTTCCCCCATAACCGGTGTCACATAAAACAGCTCCCTCGACTTTGAATTGGGCCTGAATCGCATTTCTAAGTTTTCTCGGATGTCAATGGTCAGGAACATTACAAGGAAGGCACCTTAAACCCCTAGTTTTCAACGGAAGAGGGAAATTAATACTTAACAAAGAATGGAATGTTGAATAAATAGCCAATGCAAGCAGGCCATATCTAGAAGAGATAAGCTATTAAAAAACTAGGATAGATCTAGTTGGAAACACCAATTAAGTCCAAGACTCTAAATTGATATTCAACTCATTTTTTACGAATCAAGCATTTGATCGTCAAGAAAACTATCAACAAGCTTCATTATTGTACATATTTTTTATTGGTTGATGACAGGCCAAATCATAGTCATTGTGGAAAATAATCTCAGCTGTATTTTGTAACCCATCTTATTTGAATATAGAATATTTGTGGTTTTATTTTTTATGGTGTTTTTCAATCTCTGGTATTGCTTTTCATTTTATTTTGTACCTTTTTTTGTGTGTCGTTAAACATGAACGACCATATTTTCTTTCTATTGCCCAGTACTTCAATTTAAATCAAGGCTACTATGTTCATTCCTTACATTTTACATGGAAGAATAATTTGTCATAGGCCATAATTATGTGGCGTCGGCCCTATACTTATGTAAATAGAATGAATTAATGACTATTACAACAAGGCAACTCAAGTGTTGACATCATGTTCTTGTTCAATATCTTGCATATATTGCAGCTTCTTATATTTGATAATATTTGTGCATATATACTAATATGGGTACTATTGGAATAAATATAAAAACTTTCTCTTGGACAAAACTTAGCCAATTATCTAGCCACCGGGTTTGCGGTATCCAACACCTATGTCCCCTATTCCATCATATACATCTTGCACCCAAAGCACTTCTGTGATCTGCAATTTATGCTTTAACTAGTGAGAACTCACCAAAGGTTCGAAAAGATTGGCATTAATAAAGAAACAATAGATTTTCTTCTGTGAGATACTTATCCCTTTTCCCCTTTTTTTCTTCTCATCTATGGTCGCTTTCCGGTTATATACTTAGTCACCTTTCTATGTTCGCGGGTTCCAGGGTTGGCGGTCTAACCTGTCTTCATCTCCATCTATATCCTCACATGATGAATCTGGCCATCCACTATTCCTTTCCATACTTAGCCAATTTTATGGTCACGGTTGTTGGGTTGGCACTTTGGAACTCGGTTGCTTCTTGTTGCATTATATACAACTTGCACTCAAAACTTTCGTGGTTTCAACGAAATTTGTGAACCGAACAACATCATACAAATTAGGAGATGATTTGCATTTGAAACATAAATAATCTATTCATATATATTAATATGAATACTATTGAAATAAATATCAAAATTTTCTCTTGGCCAATACTTATCCAATTATCTGGCCACCAGGTCCTAGGTTTGCGGTATCCAACACCTATGTCCCCTGTTCCATCATATACATCTTGCAGCCAAAGAATTTTCTTGATCTGCAATTTATGCTTTTACTAGTGAGAAACCAACAGGGGTTCGAAAACATTGGCATTAATAAACAAAAAAATGGATTTTATACTGTCAGATACTTATCCCTTTTCCCCTTTTCTTCTTCCCATCCATTATCACTTTCTAGTTATATACTTAGTCACCTTTCTATATTCACGGGTTGCAGGGTTAGCGGGTTGACATATATTCATATCCATCTATATCCTCACATGACAAATCCGACCGACCATTGTCCTTTCCATACTTAGTCAATTTTAAGGTCGCGATTGTCGGGTTGGCACATACGAACATGCCTTTTCTTCTTCCCGTCCATTATCACTTTCTAGTTATATATACTTAGTCACCTTTCTATGATATCCGGTTCCAGTTTTGGTGGGTTGACATATCTTCATCTCCATCTATATCCTCACATGACGAATCCAACCGACTATTGTTCCTTTCCATACTTAGCCAATTTTATGGCCACAGTTCCTGAGTTCGCGCTTACAAACTCAACTACTTATTGTTCTGTGATATACATATTGCACTCAAAAATTTCGTGATCTACAATTCCACTACGGGCTCCTTGTATACATTAAATTTTCTCAAAGTGTATGTTGCTTCCTTCCATCCCCACTAACTTCAAGTCCTTCCTAATATACATTAACTATGCTCTTACTAGTGACAACTAAACACACTGGTACGAAAGAATTGGCACCCAGTCCTCCACCATATACAAATTGACTACCACACTCCGACATCGTCTTCTCTTCCATGTTACAGATTATGCATTCAAATGTTCTGAGCTATAGAATTTTCCTGTTGGGGCCTCGCGTCTTCTAGGGAGACCTTGTCACCCTATTTTGGATCCTCGCGTTGGTGGGTTCATGAAATATCCAACTCCCAGTCATTGTTTCATGTTTTACCCATCCTCATACTTCTTTCCAGATATGCAACACCAAAGGTTTAATACTAAAAAGACATCATGCAACAACCGTAAATATCATCATTAATAAGAAAAAGTCTTGAGAACCAACCATCCCTACAGAACTTGTCCCAAAACATGTAAAGAAGATCTTTCCAGGTAATGGAAAAGCTATTACAAATTTCAATATATTAGCGAAAACAAGTCTCAGCCAGTGTTTCCCTATTCCATACTTGGACACTTTTTCAATTGCGGGTTCCCAGATTGATGGCCTCAAACTTGTATCAAAACTCTTAATTTTTCCTCTCCCCCCCCCACCTCTATTATCCCTTTGTGGTGCTATATTTAGTTGCATCTATATGATCATGGCCTATAATGACTGGTTTTAAATTAACATCAAAAAATTCTACCAAATCCTACCAAATGTACAACAATTTCTACCAGGTTTATAAAAGAAGAATTATTCCAAATTTTCTCAACACTTACGCAAGTAAAATTTATCAATGAGTAATAAATCTAATTAAAATAATGCATAAATTTGAATTGAATACCTTAACTCTGATGTTGATTTCCGTTGTCAGCTGCCTTGCTGCTACTCTCCTACTACCTGCTACACAGTCCAGTCCTGTTGCAAAAACAGAAAAATAATTTCCCAAAACTATTGTCCACCCTGCCAACTAGGAAAACGACCTAGCTCCAAGATATCTATGGATATCCTGGCCCTCCGAGCCCAAAACCTATAGAAAATCGGTGTCTGCCTGATCAATATGTCACAACCAGCAAATCCTGTGCCTCAATCTAAGCACACCAATCTCACAGCCCCTCTCGGCTCTCTGCAATACTCAGAGCTCTCCAAACTCATGGCCAACTTCCCATAGAATCCTCCCTCCTCCCAACTCCTTCCCTCCCCT
This sequence comes from Picea engelmannii, assembly GCA_009831015.1. Taxonomy (NCBI): domain Eukaryota; kingdom Viridiplantae; phylum Streptophyta; class Pinopsida; order Pinales; family Pinaceae; genus Picea; species Picea engelmannii. Next base: position 290,265 of record ML808701.1, on the reverse strand, counting down.
TATTCCTCCTTCACTGCCTTCCCTTCATTTACTCCCCTACCTAATACCTTATACCATTCATTAAATATCTTATATCTTCTCGGGATTCTTATGTGATCCCTTCTTGTATACGCAACTTAATTTAATGTTATATTTTATTCTCCACCTTTTATTTAATACTTAATTAATTAATGAATTAATTAATATTTAAATGAAT
>ML808701.1:253976-282245 GCA_009831015.1 Picea engelmannii | reverse complement strand
CAACCATAAACACAGAGATACAGTAATACACGATTTCTATTAATGAAATAAATGTACAGAGACTGTAAAAATACAGAGTGAAAGACTCGCTAGAATGGTGGCAGCTTATCTCTGAGAAGATATGTGACGGCTACTCGCATTCGTAAGAAGATGATTAAAATGAGGCTCTGAAGGCCTTTTAAAATAAGTAGGAATGCCAAAAACCCTAGACATCCAAAAACCTAACCCTAGGAGATGAAGTGCCAAAAGTCATGTGGGCCCCGTTTGGGTAAGTTAGTACATCAACTTCGTGGGGTCGTAACTTTTGCATACGATCTTTGTTTTAGGCATATGATAGCTCGTTGGAAAGGTATCATCGAGGAGATTCATTTTTGGGGCTCGATAATGCATTTGGCTATCATTTAGAACCTCAATCTAGAAAAACCTTTATTTAGGCCCTCAAAATGGCCCCGGAAGTTAAAAACTGCTAAAAATAGTAAATTGCCAAAATTGCCAGAAAATTGTTTTGAGCCAGTTGGAAAAGGTGGGTGGCCACCAATATCCACCTAGATCAAATTAGCCAATTATCTTATCATTGGGTCCTGGTTTTGCAGTATCCAACACTTATGTCCCTTGTTTCGTCATATACATCTTGCACCCAAAGAACTTTCGTGATCTGTAATTTATTCTTTTACTAGTGAGAACTCACCAGGGGTTTGAAAGGATTGGCAATAATAAATGAACAGTAGATGTTCTTCTATGAGATACTTAGCCCTTTTTCCCTTGTCTTATTCTTGTGTATTATCATTTTCTAGTTACATACTTAGTCAACTTTCTATGATCGCAGGTTCCAACATTGGCGAGTTGACATATCTTCATCTCCATCTATATCCTCACATGACGAATATGACCAACCATTGTTCCTTTCCATACTTAGCCAATTTTATGCCTGCGGTTGCCGAGTTGGCACTTTTGAACTCAACTGCTTCTTGTTTCGTGATATACATCTTACAGTCAAAATTTTCGTGATCTACAATTACACTGTGGACTCCTTAGGCCTTTTTCCCTTTTCTTCTTCTCGTTTATTATCGCTTTCTAGTTATATACTTAGTCACCTTTCTATGATCGTAGGTTCCGGAGTTGGCGAGCTGACATATCTTCATCTCCATCTATATCCTTGCATGACGAATCCGATCAACCGTTTTTCTTTTCCATACTTAGCCAATTTTATGGTCGCGGTTGCCGGGTTGGCGCTTTCGAACTCTGCTACTTCTTCTTTCGTGATATACATCTTGCACTAAAAACTTATGTGATCTACAATTCCACTGCAGACTCCTCGAACTCACAAGCTTCACTCTACCACGGTTCACAAATGTTTCAAAGTATCTTTCACTGCCTTCCATCCCCACTAACTTCCTGTCCTTCCTAATATGCATTAGTTAAGCTCTTACTAGTGACAACTGAACACGCTAGTACGAAATAGTTGGCATATGGCCCTCCACAATATACAAATTGACTACCAGATTTCGACATCATCCCCTCTTCCATGTTACATATTATGCATTCAAATGTTTTGAGTGATACAATTTGATCGTCGGGGCCTCATGTCTTTCGAAGAGACCTTGTCATCCTATTTTGGATCCTCGTGTTGACGGGTTCACGAAATCTCCAATTCTTAGTCATTGTTTCGGGTTGGTGCTTTCAAACTCTGTTGCTTCTTGTTCCATGATATACATCTTGCACTCAAAGTTTTCGTGATCTACAATTCCACTGCGGACTCCTTAGCCCTTTTTCCCTTTTCTTCTTCTCGTCTATTATCACTTTCTGGTAATATACTTAGTCTCCTTTCTATGATCGCGGGTTCTAGCATTGACGGGATGGCATATATTCATCTCCATCTATATCCTCGCATGAAGAATCCGACCGACTGTTATTCTTTTCCATACTTATCCAATTTTATGGTCGCAGTTTCTGAGTTGGCGCTTTCGAACTCTGTTACTTCTTGTTCTGTGATATACATCTTACACTCAAAAATTTTGTTATCTATAATTCCACCGTGGACTCCTCGAACTCCCAAGATTCACTCTTACACGGTTCAAAAATATTTCAAATGTTACATCGTGCCCTCTTCTGTGTTACAGATTATGCATTAAATTGTTCTGATCGATACAATTTGACCGCCAGGGCCTCACGTCTTCTAGGGAGACCTTGTCACCCTATTTTGGATCCTCATGTTGACGGGTTCACGAAATCTCCAATTCTTAGTCATTGTTTTGGGTTAGCGCTTTCCAACTCTATTGATTCTTGTTTCGTGATATACATCTTGCACTCAAATTTTTTGTGATCTACAATTTCACTATGGACTCCTTAGCCCTTTTTCCCTTTTCTTCTTCCTATGTATTATCACTTTCTGGTTATATACTTAGTCGCCTTTCTATGATCGTGGGTTCTAGCATTGATGGGATGACATATCTTCATCTCCATCTATATCCTCACATGACAAATCCGACCGACTGTTGTTCCTTTCCATACTTAGCCAATTTTATTTTTGTGGTTGTCGAGTTGGCGATTTCGAACTCTATTGCTTCTTCTTCCATGATATACATCTTGCACTCAAAACTTCCATGATCTACAATTCTACCGCAGACTCATAGAACTCGCAAGCTTCACTCTACCACGGTTCACAAATGTTTCAAAGTATACGTCACTGCCTTCCATCCCCACTAACTTCATGTCCTTCCTAATATACATTATTTATTCTCTTACTAGTCACAACTAAACACACTGCTACGAAATAGTTGGCATCCGGCCCTCCGCAATTTACAAATTGACTATCGAATTCTGACATCGTCCCCTCTTCCGTGTTACAGATTATGCATTTGAATGTTCTGAGCGATGCAATTTTACCATCGGGGCCTCACGTCTTTTGGGGAGACCTTGTCACCCTATTTTGGATACTCTTGTTGATGGGTTCATGAAATATCCAATTCTTTGCCAGCTATAATTTCAATATATTAGCAAAAAAATGTTTGGGCTAGCGTTTCCCTATTCCATATTTGGACACTTTTTCGATTGCGGGTTCCTGGATTGACGGCCTCAAAATTGTGTTTGGAATATTCCACAACTTGCAAACAGTGCCCGGAGTTCCGCGATATACAATTTGTCCACTGGAATTCCCCGTCACGAGCCCAACCGTCCATCGTTCTTTTCAATACTTAGCCCCAAGTTGGTTGTATTTCCATGACATTGTACATTTACTGTGTATCCGTGTTTGATACTTGGACATTTTTTCGATTGCGGGTTCCTGGACTGTCGGGCTCAAGATTGTGTTTCCAATGTTCCATGACTAGGAAGCAGTACCCAAAGTTCCTCGATATACAGTTTGTCCACAGGAAAGCATCATCATTCCCGAGAGATACAATTTGACCCTCGGGCCCTCACCTCTGCTGGATTTATCTTATATCCCTATTTCGAAGCGTCATCAACCGCTTTCGATAATTAGCCATTCCTTTCTTGTTGTTTCGTGTCTCCACCACCTACCTACTTCTCTTTGGAAATCCAATTGGTAAGCTTTAATTCTAGAACTTTGTTGTGCATGAACTTTAAACATGTCATTAATGACCATCCTCTCTTATGTGGTGCACATTTTTCATTCAAGTCCCAAAACATACAATTTGACCTTCGGGAAGTCACATCTCCTGGGGAACCATTGTCGCCCTGATTCCGAGGCTCGTCCAACGGCTTTCCATACTTTCCCATTTCATGGAATCTCTATCACACTTCCCTGGGTTGGCGGGTTCACGAAATATCCAATTCTTAGGCACTGTTACTGTGCCCGACCAAGGTTTGTTCCCAATAGTTCATCATGAAACATTTGTACTGACTGCCATTAAAAATAAAAAGCGTCGATGAGACAATGAAATTTAATTAAAGCTCGACTCGTCGAATTTAAATTAATTTATCTTCTCTTATTTTCTCTTTATGGGATATATATTACAAGTTTCAATATATTAGCGAAAACAAATCCACTGAGTCGTTTCTCTATTCCATACTTAAGCCACTTTTTTTTATTGCGGGTTCCCAGATAGGCGGGCTCACGTTTGCACCTCCATTGTTCTGTGTCCTGCAAACATTACCCAAACTTCCATGATATACAAATTTCCCTCTGGACTGTCCTATCATACCCTCTTTGGTGTTACAAGTATTGCACTCAAAAAGTTATGAGACATACAATTCAACCCTCGCGCCCTCACCTCGAATAGTTGTACCTTGTAACCCTATTTTGAAGCCCAACTGATTGCTTCCCATAATTAGGCACTCCTTAACTACTCTTTCCTATCCCTGCGACCTCCATACTTCTTTCTTAATATGCAATTAGAAACCTTTCATGCTAATAGCTCACCATGCAAGAATTGTCAACATTGTCATTAATGAGAAAAATGCTTGAGGAGATATCCCATTAATACTCATTAAACCAACATATGCAGAGAGTTATATTGTCCCTTCTGATTGATCATCTCAAACATGGGTCGTCGCATTGGCCCGTTGAAGAAATCTACAATGCTTAATTGCTCATTGTCGTATCCTCCATGTTCGCACTTCTATGTGTGCAATTATAGGTCTTTAATGTTAACAACGCATCATACAATAATCGTTGAAATTGTCATTTATGAGCGAAAGTCTCGAGGAGATCTCCCATTCACATGCATTTGGACCAAGATTTGTGCAGCGTTATATTATCCCTTCCAACTTTTCATTTCATTCATCGTATGGAGCAAGCAAACATTCTTGTAAACTTATGGAAGTAGGTCGACAACAGTTTTGTGGAGATACAGTAAATATCTTCGAACATCAAGACCAAAACTTCCAGTTGTCCAGGGCATACTTTTACTATTCATCCCGTTCATCCCAGAACGAAGTGATTTGGACCTCTAGAGTCGTTCGTGCAGGCTATATCCCTAAGGTTTTTTACTGTAAGGAGGTGTTCTCTTGGTGCGCCGAAAAATTTGTTCCAAGCCAAAGAATTATTCCACTATGCGACCATTCTCCTGTTTCTTTGTCACCTCAGGTCTTCCGCAAGACGTTAAAATTGTCAGAGCCAACATTGACCTTCAGAGGACAAGACTGCAAGAAGTTCCTATAAAAACATGATAACGGTTTGGACATCTTAGCCAAGTTCCTCGAAGACCTGACAATAGTTCTTGAAGATATCACAAAGTTGCAAGTAAGTTCTTTTAGAAATCCATTCCAAGAAATTGCTTGGTTGTTTACAGGAATAATGGGAAAGGCATCCACGACAAGCATTTACAGTCAAGGAACAATTCATTTTCCATTGGGGGAAGCTAATTTCCATTGAAATCTATTCTCAGTTGTCACGATTCAAAGAATCAAATAAATTTTATATGTCATCCTACTTGATTTGCGCAATAGTTCATTGTTGTCCATTTCCAAAACTGTCTCTTTCCAAGAAAATAAACTGTGGATTCGACCCAGTAACATTCTGGTACCAGGCCCTGTGGAGGCACAAGGCCTCCCATTGTTTTTATGAATTTTTTAATGACTTTGTCTCGGTTTTCAAATATTTCTTATTAGGTAAGGATGCTTTGCAGATGTCTGGCCAGGAAACCAAGTTTTTGAACAGGAAGGGAACACTTGAACCAAAGGAAAATCACAATGTACTAATGGTCTTTGGCTCCAAGGAAAATCATACTTTCCTTCCATGCCACATCACAGACAAGATGTTTGTTGCAGAAATAGCAAGACAATACAACCACTGGTTGCATTTTTTCCATGAAAAGAAAAAAAAACAGTTCATTCCTTTGCCCTGGAAAGTCAGGGACTTTGTGTGCAGAAACGTCAAAAATATTAACGAATTCGCATGCCATTTCAAGAACTTGAACCTAACATATACTAAAAGGATAAAAGGGTTTGACCCTAATGGGATTTTTCGATAAAATTTACTAGAAGTTGGCTTTAGTAGTTCTTTTATCCATAGATGTCTGACCGAAGACAAGGATAGTGATGAGAACAATCATGCTTCTGGCGATTGCGACATAGAGACATTGCAAAGTGCGACTGAATTGTACAGACAACAGGGAAACGTATCTGGTGAGAAGAGTGCCTAGTCCCCCGCCATCACTCCCAAGAGCATGACATCATGGAGCATCGCTTCAACGACCCACCCCAGTAAGAAAGAAACCCAGAAATATTCAAACGGAGGAGGATATAAGAACCCTCCTCGCATAAAAATTGATAGTTCTCACAAAGTTCCACTAACGAAGAAGAGAAAAAATGTTGTAGGGTAGGCAGATGAACCCGAAATTGAAAGTGAACAGATGCAACTTGAAAGTGGAACTGAGCACATGCACAAATTTGGTCTATCCGCAATGGAAATAGATGAGACCGACATTTTTTACGAAGATGAATCCTTTGTATTCCATAGCGTTGTTTTTTATAGCCAATCTAAAATTATGGTCATTGAAAAGAGAGATGTAACAAATAGGAAAGGAAAATCTAGCACAGAGATTAACTTTAGGAAAATGTGGTCATCCCAAATCTCCTTATTTCATCGCATAACCAGTGATGCTCTTAATGATTCCATTGGAGGAATTGAAGCAAATAATTCCATACTGAAAGACCGCGTCAAGGCATTTGAGGAGGATTTCATTTCTACCATAGAGTTTGCCAGTCCTTTAGAAAAAAATGTGCCTGCGACCACTGCAACCAAGATAAAAGTATCATCCACCCTCCTTGCATTGTCTAGAGCCCTTGTAGAGAATAATATCAAGAAAATAATGCAGCTAGTTACTGAAGCCTGGGAAACATCACAAAATATAGCTTCCTTTTGAGAGAGGGAAAATGATTTGCATGAACATTTGCAGGTGAATTTTAAAAATTATCAACGTTTTTGTGAACAGGTGTTGACCCCTTTTTCCAACCATGCCATCTGTTAGTCCCTAAAGTTGCACTTGACTACTAAGGGCAAGCTAGGGCATCATCAGATTATTGCAATAGTTTTTATGGATAAATGTATATTGGTTTTTTTGGAAAGGTTGAAGGTTTTAGCAGTAAATGAAGAAAGATAATACCAATTCCTGATTGTAAATAAGTCTTGATCACACTTACTTAGTCAATGGTGTTCAATTAATAAAGCAGATAAAACCATCAGAATAAATAAATATGCAAGTTTCCAATCTGTTCACCCACACAAGAAGATTCCTGATCCTAAATGTCATTCAGAAACAAAAAATAAGGTACTCAAAAAAACAAGTCTTGGAATGGGAAAGAAATCAGTGAAATCTTCACTACCTTATCAACATAACAAGATATATCAATGAATCGTAAAGATAACATGTTTTTTAAAGTAAGAAAAACAAGAACGAGGATAGAGGAGAAAGTTTGCTCATCAAAAGGGTTGTAGCATTGAGTGTAAAATGAAAAAGTTCCTGCTTTACAATCATGAAAAAGAGTCTTAGTCCTGCATCCTAATCTCTCCTGAACCCTCTCGGGCCTCCCACCATATTATATCCAAAATGTTGTCTTTAAATAGTAAGATATAATCAACAAATTATTCCTATCTGTTAGGACATAATCATAACAATGAACTAAAAATAAAAACAATCTATGATATTATGCAATAAATCTAGGACAGCTTAAGTCAAATGCCTTGCCATCTGTATCCTTAAAATATGGAGATGTGGAACTAATTGATTTACTGCTGAAAACCTGTAAATGATATCTTTGATTGCCATCTTCCCTGCCACCTGTGTATCTGAAAATTGCTTACATCTAGATAGAATTCCTCAAAATTTGTAGAATAATCTTTGACTGCTAATTGGTTTCCACCAACTGCTCTGTCCCTCGTACCTTTCTCCTTGGAAATGTTGGATCTTTTGCCCTGTATTTGGAACCAATTTGATTACTGGAAGATATGATAAAATATTGAATTTATGCCATCAAATCTAGACATGCTAATTGATTGCTTGAAGTCTTGGATGTGTCAAACTTTATTCTTTCGAAACTGGAGAGAATATGTTCAAATCTTATAAATTATCCTTTCATCGACTGACCCTTGTCATTTATTGAAATTGAGCATATTTATTTGAAGTTAAAATAACCTCCACATCTTCCTTGTCAATACTTATGACACTCATCCCCTGAGATGGAAACTAAGTGATGACATCCCTCTGCTTTCTCAAGTTATTAATAACTTCAATGCCTAAATGTTCACTCTGTTTTCCAATTATGACATTTAGCGTTCAATTTTACACATTCAGGTAAACTCCATGAGCGCCTAAAATCTTACCACTTTGGCATTCCTCCTGTCACTATGTTGATCATTTGGACATATTGCGATGCTTTGTACTTGGGCTTGGAATGCTAAATGTATTGTTTTTCTATCTTGCATTAGTTGCCTTAAATCTGGGAGTATTTAACCAATAATTGCAGTAACCAGGGTTTGATCAAAATGAACGTCTATACACCAAATTCATGATGAGCATATCGTGTAACTATTGTATTCCAGGAGACAACACTTCATATGGGCATTTTATCAAAGACTCACCTTGCATCCTCAATTCTCCCATGATAAAAGAAATCTCTACGAAGATATGGAAACACATCCAGTTTTAATATCGAGTGCAGGAACCGGATTGCCCAAATATGGGATTTCTACGATGGTGCAACAAAGATATCTCGAATTCTTGCATTCATCAAAGTTTTTACCCTAATAGATACAAATATTTGACAGTTGCGATGTTTGATACTTGATCGTAGGTTAACATTGGCACTTGGAAACTCGAACTGTGTACAACTGTAAGCAGACCTCCTTTAAATTTCCACCAGGCTCTCTTCATGGCATGAGCTAACTGATGGGCACATGTGTGATCATCCTTAGGACCTGGCTATAGATTACTCTAGCACCCGTGATCTCTTCCTCTAGATAACCTGACATTCAGGCACTCTAGGATGACTCTTGACTTGTGCGCTTGACATATGTGTTGATTGTAGGTGCGCTAACTCATTGTGTGTTGCATGGTGAATGCTAACATGTGGTTATAAGATTGTAGGTGCGTGGCTTCGAGGACTGAAGATTGTCCTCCGGGCACCACTATTTTTTTGTTGAAATTTTTAAATAAAACCAACCTTGTGCAAAGGCCAATGAAACCCAAATACCAACTGGGCAAATCCTTTAAAAATTAAGTCTTTTAAAGGCCAGCTTTTCTCAATCAAGGCATCATGGCACTATGTTAAGGAATTCCATCCTTCCGAGGTTTTATTTCAATGTAAATTAGTGCTCCTTTATTTGTTTTGGCCAGCGTATCTTGAGACATGTCTGTTTAAGGAACCATGAATATGAGAAAATGAAATCTCAACGATTGTGCTAATACTGATATGTGTTTTGTAGTTGTGTAGGTCACATGGTACTGGAGCATTAGAGTGGGAGCTTTCCTTTGAGCTAGATTTGTTTTAAAATATAAAAAAAAATCTCTTCTCATATATATGTGCCACCAATCTTTGCTCGCTATGTGAAACTATAAACTTTGACATATAGCTTAACTTGGAAAGTAGGCTGTGGATTTTCCTCCATGTTTCATTGCTGACTAATAATTCTAGGATTTTTAGGAAGTGAGATGATATTTTATGATGGCGCTGCAAGAACGTCACTATTCCAATAGCATGTCTGTTGTGACCAAAAGTCCAAAATTTAAAACTGTAAACTAAGTACTAACACCATCAACACCTCAGATCTGAAAAGAAGAGAAGAGAATCTCCCCTCCCCAAAGCGGACCAAAAAATTAAAAGCATGTTGGCTAAATAAAGTTAAGAACCTGGAGCTCATTGTCGAATCATGTAAACAAGCCATATTACAAAAGGAAGAATTATTCACGAACCTGATCCAAATAGACTTAGCCGGAAGTACCAACGAGGTTCAAGACCCAAACTTAATTCTCAAATCCTTGTCAATGACCAAAGAATCATTCTATGAACAACTTGATATTTTAAAGGGGTTGTCTTTCGAAAAGTTTTACGGCATCCTTGAATATCATGTAGATGAGCTCAATAGCTGGGTACTGGATTATTCGACACACAATGAAGAAATTGAACAAAGTCTGCATAGTATTTCAATGGATCTAAGGAAATTAGAAAATGACCTTTTCGACATAGAAATCCAGGATGAAATCAACATGGCCCCCATGAGAAGCTACATTGAAGAATGGTTCCAACGGAGAATGGACAACCTCATCGAGGAAGGGAAACAACCGGTTGACACAATTCCAGTGATCGTCGACGACAGCAACAAAAATGCATCAGCTTCATAGTAAGTCTATACTAATGTCATCTTGTTTTCTTTATGAATCCAGTTATTGTACCTTTTTAAATAGAAAACTCTAACCAAACACTCATAACTTCCAATTTCTTCTTTTCAGGTCTTCCTCTCTATCGTCGCGCACTTCTTCTTTCTACATTCCTAATTCTTGAACTTATTTATTTTTATGGTCTGTGGGAGCCCCAATCCCAATCTATATGACAAACACATTTAAATTTCCAGAAATATGGAACAGATTCCAGAAATATGTAACAAACAGTATTAATTTTTGATAAATTTCAAAGAAAACTAATTTGGGAAGGCTAATTTTTTTGTGTCCACGAACCTTTTTTGCAAGATATTATTAGTATTCTATTGGATTTGAATGTTTAATGTGTATGCTTTAAAAATATGGAACTTTGATAAATTTCAAAGAAAATGGAACCTTTGTTGCAAGACATTATTAATATTCTATTGCGTTTGAATGTTTGTAACAAAAACAAAAATATGGAACAAATTCCAGGTATATTTTTTTGATAAATTTCAAAGAAAATTAGTTCAAGAATGGTAAATCTTTTGCCAACATCATTGAACTTTTTTAAATCTTAAATCTTTCCTGTACTATCAAAAAAATTGTATATGATACACACATACTTTGAATTTATTTTTAGTGTTGTTATCTACAACATTTTCATGACTACTCATCTTCAAATACTTTGAAAGATCTTGGAACCATTTCATTTTATTTTATTTTAATGTATTTTACTTTTATGCCTATTCTATTGTATTTGAATTTTTAATGTGTATGCTTTAGAAATATGGAATAGATTCCAGATTTTTGATAGATTTCAAAGAAAACATGAACCTTTGTTGCTTCAGAAATATGGAACAGATCCAACCTTTGTTTAATATCCTATTGTATTTTAATGTTCTCATCTTAAAATACTTTGAAAGATCTTGGAACCATTTCATTTAATTTTACTTTAATGTATTTTACTTTTATGCCTATTCTATTGTATTTGAATTTATAGATTTCAAAGAAAACAAGAACCTTTGTTGCTTCAGAAATATGGAACAAATCCAACCTTTGTTTAATATCGTATTGTATTTGAATATAATATCCTATTGTATGGATACCAATTCATCCTTTGCATGGATACCACATATACTTCAACTTGATTCCCACGTGTCTGTACTCAGTGCCGTTGTGGCAGTGCATTTATTCTCATTCCAACTGGCAGGGACTACGCTGCCATGCAACACTTGTTTCAATTAGGGTTAGCTTAGCAAGGATCACTAATTTTGATCATTCTATACTAGTGGGATTTTGATCTAAATGCACTAATCTACGTAAAAAAATGTATTAAATGCCATCTATATTAAATAGCATGTAACTACCTGTAAATACAAAATCTTTAATTAAATTAAATCAAGTGAAATGAGCTTTAATTAAATTAAATCAAGTGAAACGAGCTTGGAAAAGATACATGATAATATTCACCTTTACCCTTTACTGAGCTTGCAAAATGAAACGCAATGTTGAAACCAAACTCTTCACTACATGTATTTATTTCATGTTTTCATAGAATGACAAAAGAAAAAATTGCTTCATTTACCAACAAAATTAATTATGAATAGTTATGCTCAAGTATTTTTCACAAGGAATCAATGTTGAAACCAAGTTATTCACTTTGTGTCTTGATATCATGTGTTGGATAAGATGGTAGAAGTTGAAGTCATTTTATTTAAAAAAATCGAAAAAGAATACTTTCCTTGATTTTAGAATTAATGAAGCATAGTTGAATTGATTTATATTTGTCTAAGGATGAACAGAAATGGATAGTGAACATTATGCACTTCAGAAATATTTTCTATAATACTGAAGTGATACATTTTATAAAGTAACCTTGCACATTTATAAAAAAAATTGACAAAGAACTTGTCACTTTAATTTTCCCAAAGTGTGTAATTTTTACTGAAATAGAATGCAATATGTACCACATTTAACTCATCAACTTACCCTTTTTCTAACTTTGGATTGCAAATTTAAGTTTTAGGTGTTGAACAACTCTACGATTAATATTCCCTTCATTGTTAGATTTTTTTTTCGACAGGCCCTAACTTTCTTGAGAGTACATTTGCATCCTTGAGAGTAGACAACTCATTTACACTACTTAAATTTGATAAGTCAATGTCACCATAAAGTTTTAATGAGTAAAAGAACCTTTTATCCATAGCACAGGGTTTCAACCTATACTACAATAACAACAGTTCTTGATGATATCAATTTTATAGAAAATTTCTTGGTGGTATCAATGTTGCAAAAAAATGTTTTTACTGTTAACTAGTAATGGGATGATAAAAAAAAACCATGATAAAGAAGTTTAGGTTGTATAAAAGGATTGTAATGTGGCGTGTCATGTGACATTTAAAGTCCATAGTCAAGAAACCATTCATTTTAATTTTAATTTTAATTCTAAACGTATTGTTGGTCCATTTTCATGTCTTAACTTTGTATTTTATTTTAACTTAAACTATGTGGAAGAGCTCCTCTTTCATCCTCAATTCATAATCCTGTATTTTATTTTAACTTAAACTATGTGGAAGAGCTCCTCTTTCATCCTCAATTCATAATTCTCCGCATCCCACACAAGTTCCATATTTCCACATAGATTTCAAGTTGTAATATTAGATAGAGTGTTAATTGAGGTAGTGGATTTCAAGGTGGATTGGGGTAGATTTTCGAGTTCTACTACAATTTTTTTTTAGCATCAAGTTATCTTTGGAGGAGGCCACTTAATTTCACACACATCCTTTGCTAAAACTTTTATGGAGGTTAGGTGCTTTACAAGAGGATTTTATTATGATATATTAGTATTTTATGATAACATATTTAAGTGTATGATACCATGTCACTATTCTTGGAGAGAAACCTAGTGAAGTAAGATCGCATACATGAGCAAAAACATTTTTGGAGAAGTTCTCCCTCTAGAGGCTCTATATTTAGACCACATCCATTATATTCTTGTATTCTCTCTCTTCTCATTATTCTTTATAAAACATTTTACAAGTAATATAAAAGGAAAACATTTTACAAGTAATATAAAAGGGTGATGTTCTTTGGAAAGAGTGGTTTATCCATGTTTCCTCTTTTTTTCATTACTTCCATTATTTCCTGAAATTGTGTGATCAAGTACTAGCATAGATCGTATGTGTGGTTGGATTCTTATACTTTTAGAATCATGATTGTACCTATCACATATAAAGTGGAGGATTTGAAGAATCTTGGCTTCCCCAAGATCTAGGAGAGTGTGAAGTGTTTTCCTAGTTGTTAAAGACTTTATTCATCCTACATCCCTTGATTATGAATACATTCAAATACTTTTTTGGTGACTATTTCATGCATCCCTTGATTATGAATACATTCAAATACTTTCTTGGTGACTATTTCATGTGTTTTGTGTGATAATTTACATTCCTTTAATGATGATATGGAAATTTCTATAGAGATTATTTGTGTGGACTTACATTGAGAATTTTAGCTCATTCCAGTATGTATTCCAAACTTATGGGAAAAATAAAATTTTGGTCCTAAAAATGTTTTTTTTTCTAAACTTGTATGACGTATCTCTTCATCAATTTCCTATGGTTCATTTTCTTGATGATTTCTCCTTGACCCTTCCTAATGAATTTTGTGTATACATTGTCCCTAATGACTTCCGTTGAAAATTTAATCTCATTTCAAGTTTGTTTACCAAAGTTATGGAAAAATAATCTATCTCTCCATCAAGATCTTCAAAATCTTACTCTTGGTGCCTTCTCCTTGACCCTTTGCAAGGATAATAACATGAAAATTATCTTATTACACCATGGCATGCTACATGGATGCTTTGGTTGAAACAAATTACGAGGGAATCAAACAAAGAAATAAGAGATGCTTTTTCATTTGTTCTTAGATTCAACCCAAATATATCCTTGGTGAGAAGGGATGATTTGGTTTTATTTCTAGCTACAACAACTCATCCTTGGAATTGCACTACTTGTCTCATGGTCTAGTCATTTGTGTGGCCTCACGATAATTATATTGTTGATCTTCCACCAAAGCACTTTTTGACCATTGTACCTTGACTTTTCATCATCCTTTGTTAGTTTGGAGTGCCTCCTACACCCCCACATGAGCTAAATTAATGGTATCTACTTACATTTTTTATATCCTCTACATTTATCTTTTCCACATAGTGTTTGGTTGTAATATCCCTCTATACCTGCCACCATCAAGCTCTTTTTTCTAGTGGATGTGGGCCCTCCAATAAACTGCTACTATAGCCTTTTACTTTGGCAAGTTTCTCTTCAATGGGTGTGGTTGTTAAGAGTAGGAGTAGACCCTCCTTTAACTCTAGCATGCTTTGCATTAGCCATGTTAGAAACATAAGATAACTTTCAACCTTTATTACACAAACACCTACTAGCTCAAATTTTGTGTCACTTGATTGTACCACTAGTAGGTCGACACCTCAACATTGTATGCTACATGTCATCACAAAAACACTCCACATCACCTCTGTCATGTCTTCAAGTGACACATGGATGACCTATCATGTGATAAGAATTCATCAAATGGAGATCCAAAAGAGGACATGTCTTTTTCATTTATTCGTAGATTCAACCAAAATACACATATCCCAAAATAAGAGATGCTTATGGTTTTTTCATAGATATGCATATGATTGTCAAAAGGTAGAGGATTATTATGACATGCAGAGCTAAAATAAGCTATGATGATCAAATGACAAATAATCCATTTTTCACTTGGCTCTCTAAGAATAGGAGAAAAACCCCCCACACACATAATAGTGATTGGAATTCAATCTATCACAATGATATATATGCATGTCTTATTTTGGCTCTCCACATGAGATTCTTATTGCAAAATGAAATCCAATAATCTAAGGTTGTAACCATAGAACTTAGGGGCTTTTTACCATAAACTTGGAGAGGGGAAAATGTGAAAACAAATGGATGAAAGTGAGGAAACATGAATAGAGGTCTTCATCACCATTTTAAAATATATCTAACCATCCATTTGACCATTCCTATTACCATCTAAAAACTAAATCATCTTGAAGATCCCTTAAAACAATAAAATATTATTTACCATCTAAGGCTTCACCCATATTTATGTGTTGACAGGTCCAAATTCTCCCAACAACAGTAAGGGGTTACCCCCGGTAAGAAGTCCCAATTAGACTTCTCACCATTTGGAATAGGGAATCCATCCAGATTTTGGCCCAACAACCATTGATGGTTTGGTTCTACAGGTTGTGGCCCGATCCACCGATGAAGTTGAGTGATGGATGGTTATGCAAACGAAAGGTGAAGATGAAGATTATGTAAATGCAATAATCTAATCTAATTCTATCTACCCTATCCTAGATAGGAGCGAACTATAGTAACATAATGATTTTTAATGAAACTAAACAATGCGTAAGCCCCAATTAGATAGTTATCATGAAGGTGCATAGTTAGAAACACATGCATACAAGTCTATAACCAGAGTAGTCTAAGTCACATCTTTGCATACATTCAAAACTCATTTTCTCAGGACATGCAATATAAGAAAGATTAACAAAACTGCAAGAAGACATATATTATGTCAAAATAGTTCATAAACAAACATTCTCTTACAACCCATGTGAACATCAAGAACTCTGCTTGAAATAGTTTGCAACAAAACAATGACACGTGTGAGTCCTTCTCTCTATCAAAAGTTGGTAGTGAGGGATTCTCCATATTCACAATTTCAACAATAGTACTTGAAAACTCTAAGGACAACTCTCCAATTTTAGTTGACATTTTACTCCCAAAGTAGTTCAGAAGTGTACAATGTTTGAAGAGCCAAAAGCCCTTTTATTTGGGTTCAAATCTAGTATTTATTGAGGTTCAATAAGAATGATCCAGATTTTATGAGTAGAACGAAATGAATACAGATTATTAATAGGCGCTTAACAAAAAATAACAGAGATACATTAAAACTGGTTTTATATTCAATAACGAAATAAGCTGAAACTGTAAAATGCAATGAAAACAAGCTTGCTAGAATGGTGGCGACTTATCTCTGAGAAGAGATGTGATGGTTGCACGCATTCGCAAGAAGAAGATTAAAATGAGGATATGAAGGCATTTTTACAATAAACAAGAATTTCAAAAACCCTAGACATCCAAAAACCTAACCCTAGGAGATGAAGCACCAAAAGTCATGTGGGCCCCGTTTGGGTAAGTTAGTACATCAACTTCCCGGGGTCGTAACTTTTGCATACGATCTTCATTTTAGGCGTGTGATAGCCCATTAGATAGGTATCGTCGAGGAGATTAATTTTGGGGGCTCAATAATGCCTTCAATTATTATTGAGGAGCTCAATCTCGAAAAACCTTCATTTAGGCTAGCCCCAGAAGTTAAAACTGCTAAAAATAGTAAATTGCCAAAATTGTCAGAAAACTGTTTTGAGCCAGTTGGAAAAGGTGGGTGGCCATCGATATCCATATGGATCAATACTCCCTCCTTAGGAAGTAATGGTCTCCATTTCAGTGAGGTTCCCCATCAGATGAGGGAATTTTTGCTGAATTTGGCCCCGGGTGAGCCACTTGCCTTGGTGCAGGAGTTTCCCTGCTTTGATGACTCGATAAAGCTTGATCCTTTGGTATCGACTACCCTTGATCTATGTGTCCACAATATGATCATTGGATGCCTGTTGTATGCATTCAGGGTTGAGCTATGTTGGTGACAGTTGTTCTCCTACTTCTGAGGTGTCCAATAATGGTGGGAAATAAGGGCGAAGGAGATCCACGTTGAACACTGGGTCCAGCCCAAGGAAGGGAGGAATGTTGAGCTCAAAAGAATTATCCCCCATGGCCTTGGTGATAGTGTACGGCCCATAATGGAGAGGGAAAATCTTCCGATGGGGTCTTGTAAGGTGTTCTTTCTGCAAGTGCAACCAAACTTTGTCGCCCACCTGAAACTTATGTGGCACCCGATGTTGATCATGGCATTGTTTGTACTTGTCATTAGAGTTCTGTAGGATATCTTGAACATGTTGGCAGATGTGATGGATCCGCTCAATGAACTGGGTGGCTTTGTAGGCTTCAGTTGGAGCAGGAGATGAGTCAGTCAAGGTGACCGCAAGGGGAAGTGAAACATCTATGGGACCCAATGGTTGGAATCCCAACCCCACATGAAAGGGGTTGTGGTCGGTTGAGCTATGTAGGGCTCGGTTGTAGCTAAGTTGGACATAGGGAAGGCTCTCATCCCATGTGCAAGGGTAATTTTAATTATACATGCGAAGGATATGCATAATCATTCAATTTACAACCTCGGTTTGGCCGTCTGTCTGGGGGTGGAAGGCCATGGATTTGGTTATATTGGTGTCCAATAGTGACCAGAGGCTCGACCAAAATGTGATGATAAATTGACTATCCCGATCTGAGACAATGGTTTGTGGGATTCCAAAATGTACCCAGACTTGTTCAAAGAAGAGCTTGGCAGTGGCCTCTGTTGTGATGCTCTTCTTCCAGGCAACCAAAATTGCCATCTTGCAAAAGCGATCAACAACCACAAAAACAAAGTCACTTCCCCACTTGGTGGATGAGAGGCCTGACATGTAGTCCATTGAGATGGATTCCCATGGCCTGTCAGGAGTAGGAAGAGGGGTGTATAGGCCCTGTTTCTTAGTGATCAGTTTGGCAATAGCGCGGGAATTGCAAGACCTGATATACTTGTTGACCTCCTGTTGAAGTTTTGTCCAGTAGAAATGTTTCTGTACCATCACCATTGTATTTTCGATGCCGAAGTGTCTTGCCACCTGACTGTAGTGGACTTCCCATATCAGCTTCGCTCGCTCACTTAATGGAACACAAATATGGCCCAAACGACACAACAACCCATCCTGAAGATGAAAATTATCGACCACTACGTTTGCACCCAACATTTGGTAGGTGGTGGCGAAGTCAGGGTCTGTCTCATAGAGTTGGGGCCATACAGATGTCTCATGGCCGCAAGAGTCTAGCACTGTGGTGAGTGCCGCAACTGGCGATCTACAAAGGCAATCAGCGACGTGATTGGTGCTTCTTGTTTTATACTTGATGTTGAGGTGGAATTTCTACAAGTATGTGGACCACTTTTGATGGTGGTCATTCTGCAATTTTCCCTGTGTCTGCATGAACTGCAGTGTCTTATGATCAGTGTGGATGACTGTCTCCTTCCCAAGAATGTAATGTCTCCACTGGTGGCAATATTGTACAATGGAGTACATTTCCTTGTCCTGAGTAGGGTACTTACAAATAGTGTCTGATAGTGTCTCACTATGATAGGCCACAAGGTGGTCATGCTGAGTGAGAACGGTGCCCACAACATAGTCTGAAGCATCTCTCTGAATTTCAAAGGGATGTTGCAGGTCTGGTAGTGAAATTACTGGGGCTGAGCACAAGAGCTTCTTCAAATCATCGAACGTGTGTTGTTGGGACCGGCCCCATGCAAATTCTGTCTTGCCACTACCCTTGTTTATTTGGTTGAGATCCCATGCAATATGGGAGAATCCCAACAAGAACCTGCGGTAGAAATTGACAATGCCCAAGAAACTCCGAAGCTCAGTGAGTGTTGTTGAGACTGGCAAGTCACGGATGACTTGGATCTTGGCTAGATCCACATGTACGCCATGTTGATCAATGATGTATCCC
The DNA here is from genome assembly GCA_009831015.1 of Picea engelmannii. Taxonomy (NCBI): domain Eukaryota; kingdom Viridiplantae; phylum Streptophyta; class Pinopsida; order Pinales; family Pinaceae; genus Picea; species Picea engelmannii. Next base: position 263,227 of record ML808701.1, on the reverse strand, counting down.
AGGTAATGGACCCTGTCCATGCCAAAAGAGCATTTTTCCAAGTTGGCATATATCTTTTGCTATCGTAGGCTGTGCAGAACCTGCTGAATATGCTACAATTGTTCGGCCAAAGTCTTGTTATAAATTAGAATGTCATCCAGATACACCACGAGAAAAGTATTGGTGAATGGTCGCAGGATATCGTCCATCATCCTCACGAAAGTGGCTGGAGCATTTGTCAAACCAAAAGGCATGACCAACCATTCAAAAAGGCCTTCCTTTGACTTGAAGGTGGTCTTCCATACATCTGTATGTTCTATCGGGACCTGGTGGTAGCCAAACTTCAGATCAATCTTACTGAAGTATTTAGCCCTCGTGTGTTGATCAAGGAGGTTGTCAATTCGAGGAATCGGGTACCGATTTCTGACTGTGATTTTATTCAAAGCTCGGTAATCAATACAGAGTCGCCAGGTTCCATGTTTCTTCTGTACCAGCATGATTGGGCTCCCGCAAGGTGATGAGCTGGGATGGATGTGCCCCTTGTGGAGTAGTTCTTGGATCTGTCGCTTGATATCCTCATTCTCTAACAAAGAGAGGCGATAGACTGGCCTATTCGGAAGCGATGCATCGTGGGTCAAATCGATGGGGTGCTTAACCTAGCAGTGCAGTGGTACCCCTGTAGGTGAGGAGAAGATATCTGAGTATTCTTCCACAACCTTATCTACTTGTTTCTGTTGTGTGGAGAGGTTAGTCGCAAAGACCCTGGATGTGGTTGTGATCTTTCTCTTATTCTGAGAGCGGATCACGAAGAAGACAAACTTTCCTGCCTAACAGATGACCTTCTTGCATTTCTTAGCAGAGATCAAGGAAATAGCACTAGTTGGGACTGCCTCAGGTATCCTGTACAATTTCCTGTTCAAAGAAATAATAACACTACGAGGCCTAGACTCATATACAGCATGACGTTTCCATAAATAAGGTTGGCCCAAAAGAACATCACAAGATTTGAGAGGAGAAACATCACATAATACCTCGTATGTGAAGGGATTGATGCCATACGACAGTCGGCACTGTTGGCTGACGCGGAGATCGCTTCCTTGGCAGAGCCATCCAATGGTGTAGGGTTGTGGGTGAGGCATTGTTGGCAGAGCGATCCGCTTGACGACCTCTGCTGAGATGAGGTTCTTCTGGCTACTGCTATAAACGATGAAGTGCAGTGGAGTGCCTTTTACCCACATCTGTGAATGGAAGAGGCGCTCTCCTTCTTCTAGCTCGTCTGGTTCACCAGGCTGGAGCTTGGTGGTAGAAACGGTGGCAGTGGGTTCCACGTCAATGATCCATCTTCCCATTTCTAGTTTTTTCTTAGAGTCAGAATCTGCATCTGATTCATAGGCTTTCACTTCGGCCACCAACGACTGCTTTGAGCGGTAGTCGGCCATGTTATGCCAAGGGATCTTATGGAAATCACACCACTTCCCAATATCTTTCTTTGTCTATCTGGTGTCCTTCTTTTCTTATGGCTTGGACTGGTTGTCCTGATACTGTCCATCTTTGCTCTATCCTTTGTTCTGTGGGTTGGGGCCTCCCTTTCTCGGATTTTTTTGTGAGGGGTTCCCAGGCCCAAATTGCCACGTCTTTTTCTGGAGCTTCTGCTCGATTTTGACGGCATATTGGTAGGCCGCGTGCAAGGATGAGATGTCCAGAAATTCCATTTCAGACTAGATGTATCTATGCAGAGAACCGCGATACTTCAGCACCAAATGTCACTCTGAATCTTTGATACCCATCTTGGTGTGCAAGGTATGGAATATATTTGTGAAATTGAGCACGGCTTGGTCTCTTTCTTGTCGCAGTGTGGTCCATTTGGTATACAGGTCATCATAACTTCCAACAGGGTAGTATTGTTCCTTAATAGCATCCCTGAAGGATTCCCAAGTGGCCTTGACTGAAAATAATGAGGTTTCCTTTATTTCCTTCTGCTCACAGAAAGTTTCCCACCAATATTTGACATGGGGAACGACTTTGAAGAGCGCAAAAGTAGTCTTTTCTCTATTCAAAAAGTTATGGACAGAAAAATACCCTTCTAGTAGATTCAACCACTTGTCTACAACATTTGTGTCTATCTGACCTTCATATATAGGAATATGGAAGTTTATTTGTACCTTGAAGGGGGCGGCGCCTCCGTTCAAAGAAGATGTGTCGCATGTTGGTAGCTACCGAAGGATTTGCGCGAAACTATCCATCATATCGTTCCTCTATTGTGTGAGGGATTCCTCAATCAACAGTTTGAAAGGATCTCCTGTCCTGCCATATTTCTTTTCTCCTACCATGAGAGGTCGCTTGGGCGTGCGATAGCTTCTGTCCTCAAGAGAAACAAGCTTGAGACCCAACTCTTTGTACTCCAACCTTGTTGGGGACTTGCATTAAGATTTTATGTGAAGAAAAAAATGAATATATATTATTAACATTCTCTTGACACAAAATAATGGAGATACAGTAAAACTTTTTTTCTATTCAATAACGAAATAAGTTGAAACTGTAAAATGTAGCGGAAACAAGCTTGCTAGAATGGTGGTGACTTATCTCTAAGAAGAGATGTGACGGTTGCGCGCATTTGCAAGAAGAAGATTACAATGAGGATTTGAAGGCCTTTTTACAATAAACAAGAATTCCAAAAACCTTATACATCCAAAAACCTAACCCTAGGAGATGAAGCGCCAAAAGTCATGTGGGCCCCGTTTGGGTAAGTTAGTACATCAAATTCCCGGGGTCGTAACTTTTGCATACGATCTTCGTTTTAGGCCTGTGATAGCCTGTTGGAAAGGTATCATTGAGGAGATTCATTTTGTGGGTTAATTCATTCCTTTGTCCATCATTGAGAATATCAATCCCGAAAAACCTTCATTTAGGCCCTTAAAATGGCCCCGGAAGTTAAAACTTCTAAAAATAGTAAATTGCCAAAATTGTCAGAAAACTATTTTGAGCCAGTTGGAAAAGGTTGGTGGCCACCGATATCCATTTGGATCAATCATCCCTCCTTAGGAAGAAATTGTCTCCATTGCATTGAGGTACCCATCAGATGAGGAAATTTCTGTTGAATTTGGCCCCGAGTGAGCCACTTGCCTTGGTGCAGGAGCTGCCCTGCTATGATGACTCGATAAAGCTTGATCCTTTGTTATCAAGTGCCCTTGATCTCTGTGTCTAAAATATTATCATTGGATGCCTGTTGTATGCATTCAGGGTTGATCTCTGTTGGTTTCAGTTATTCTGCTACTTCTGAGGTGTCCAATAATGGTGGGAAATAAGGGTGAAGGAGATCCACGTTGAACACTAGGTGAAGACCAAGGAAGGGAGGAATGTTGAGCTCAAAAGAATTGTCCCCCACGGCCTTGGTGATAGTGTACGGCCCATGATGGAGTGGGCGAATCTTCCGATGGGGTCTTGTAAGGTGTTCTTTCTGAAAGTGCAACCAAACTTTGTCGCCCACCTGAAACTTATGTGGCACACAATGTTGATCATGGCATTGTTTGTACTTGTCATTGGACTTTTGTAGGATATCTTGAACGTGTTGGTGGATGTGCTAGATTCGCTCAATGAACCGGTTGGCTTTGTCAGTTTCAATTGGACCAGGAGATGATTCAGTCGAGGTGACCGCAAGTGGAAGTGCAACATCTACGGGACCCAATGGTTGGAATCCCAACCCCACCTGAAAGGGGTTGTGTCCGGTTGAGCTATGCAGGGTTCGGTTGTAACTATGTTGGACATAGGGAAGGATCTCATCCCATGTGCGAGCGTGCTTTGAATTATACATGTGAAGGATATGCACAATCATTTGATTTACAACCTCAGTTTGGCCATCTGTCTGGGGGTGGAAGGTCGTGGATTTGGTGATATTGGTGTCCAATAGTGACCAGAGGCTTGACCAAAATGTGCTGAGAAATTGACTATCCTGATATGAGACAATGGTTTGTGGGATTCCAAAATGTACCCAGACTCATTCAAGGAAGAGCTTAGTAGTGGCCTCTGCTGTGATTCGTTTCTTACAGGCAACTAGAATCGCCATTTTGGAAAAGCGATCAACAACCACAAAAACACAGTTATTTCCCCACTTGGTGGATGGGAGGCCCGACATGTAGTTCATTGAGATGGATTCCCATGGCCTGTCAGGAGTAAGAAGAGGGGTGTATAGGCCCTGTTTCTTAGTGGTCAGTTTGGCAATAGCGCAGGCAATGCAGGACCTGATATACTTGTTGAGCTCCTGTGGAAGTTTCGGCCAGTAGAAATGTTTTTGTAGCATCGCCACTGTCTTTTCGACACTTAAGTGTCCTACCACCCGACTGTAGTGGGATTCCCATATCATCTTCGCTCACTCACTTGATAGAACACAGATATGGCCCAGATGACACAAAAACCCATCCTGAAGATGGAAATTATTGACCACTGCGTTTGCACCCAACATTTGGTAGGTGGTGGCGAAGTCAGGGTTTGTCTCATAGAGTTGGGGCCATCCAGATGTCTCATGGCTGCAAGAGTCTAGCACCGTGGTGAGTGTCATGACTGGCGGTCTGCTGAGGCAATCAGCAATGCAATTGGTGCTTGATGTTGAGGTGGAATTGCTGCAAGTATGTGGACCACTTTTGATGGCAGTCATTCTGCAATTTTCCCTTTGTCTACATGAACTGCAGTGGCTTATGATCAGTGTGGATGACTGTCTCATTCCCAAGAATGTAATGTCTCCACTAGAAGCAGGCTTGTACAATGGAGTAAATTTCCTTGTCTTAAGTAGGGTACTTAGGGATAGTGTCTGACAGTGTCTCCCCATGATACGCCATGGGGTGGCTGTGCTAAGTGAGAACGACGCCCACAACATAGTCTGAAGCAACTGTCTCAATTTCAAAGGGATGTTGCAGGTCTGGTAGTGAAATTACTGGGGCTAAGAACAAGTGCTTCTTCAAATCATCAAATGATTGTTGTTGGTACCATCCCCACGCAAATTTCTCCTTACCACCACCCCTATTTATTTGGCTGAGGGCCCATGCAATATGGGAGAATCCCAACACGAACTTGCTGTAGAAATTGGCAAGGCCTAAGAAGCTCTGAAGCTCAGTGAGTGTAGTTTGGGCTGGCCAGTCACAGATGACTTGGATCTTAGTTGGATCCACATGTACGCCATGTTGATCAATGATGTATCCCAGGTAATGGAACCTATCCATGCTGAAGGAGCATTTTTCCAAGTTGGCATATAACTTGTGTTGTTGCAAGATGTGCAGAACCTGTTGAATATGTTGCAAGTGTTTGGCCCAAGTCTTGCTGTAAATTAGAATGTCATCCAGATACACCACTACAAAAGTATTGGTGAATGGTCGCCAGATATTGTCCATCATCCTCATGAGAGTGGCTGGAGCATTTGTCAAACCAAAGGGCATGACCAACCATTCAAAAAGGCCTTCCTTTGACTTGAAGGTGGTCTTCCATACATCTGTATGTTCTATTGGGACCTGGTGGTAGCCAGACTTCAAATCAATCTTACTGAAGTATTTGGCCCATGTGAGTTGATCAAGGAGGTCGTCGATTCGGGGAATCGGGTACCGATTTCTGACTATGATTTTATTCAGATCCCGATAATCAATACAGAGTCGCCAGGTTCCATCTTTCTTCTGTACCAGCACGATTGGGCTCCCGCAAGGTGATGAGATGGGATGGATGTGCCCCTTGTGGAGCAGTTCTTGGATCTGTCGCTTGATCTCTTCATTCTCTAACAAGGAGCAACGATAGACTGGCCCATAGGGAAGCAGTGCGTCGGGGGTCATATCGATGGGGTCCTTGACCTGGCAGTGCAGAGGTACCCCTGTAGGTGAGGAGAAGATATCCAAGTATTCTTCCACGACCTTATCTACTTGCTTTTGTTGTGTGGAGAGGTCGGCTGCAGACACCCTAGATGTGGCTATGATCTTTCTCTTATTCTAAGAGCGGATCACAAAGAAGACAAACTTCCCTATCTGAGAGATGACCTTCTTGCATTGCTTAGCAGAGATCAAGGAAATAGCACTAGGTGGTACTATCTCAGGTATCCTATACAATTTCCTATTCAAAGAAATAATAACACTACAAGGCCTAGACTCATATACAGCATGACGTTTCCATAAATAAGGTTGGCCCAAAAGAACATCACAAACTTCGAGAGGAGAAACATCACATAATACCTCGTCTTTGAAGGGCTTGATGTCGTATGATAGTCAGCACTATTGGTTGACGCGGAGATCGCTTCCTTGGCGAAGCCATCCAATGGTGTAGGGTTGTGGGTGTGGCATTGTTGGCAGAGTGAGATGCTTGATGACCTCTGTTGAGATGAGGTTCTTCTAGCTACCGCTATCAACGATGAAGTGTAGTGGGGTGCCTTTTACCCACATCTGTGAATGGAAGAGGCGCTCTCCTTCTTCTGGCTCGTCTGGTTCACTAGGCTGGAGCTTGGTGGTAGCAATGGTGGCACTAGGTTCCGCGTCAATGATCCATCTTCCCCTTTCTGGTTCTGGCTCAGAGTCAGAATCTGCATCTGATTCAGAGGCTTTCACTTCAACAACCAACAACTTCTTTGAGCGGCAGTCGGTAGTGTTATGCTAAGGGCTCTTATGGAAATCGCACCACTTCCCGGTATCTTTCTTTGTCTTTCCAGTGTCCTTATTTGCTTGCGGCTTGGACTCGTTGTCCTGATACTGTCCATCTTTTCTCTTTCCTTTTTTCTATGGGTTGGGGCCACCCTTTCTCCGCTTTTTTTGTGAGGGGTTCCCAAGCCCAAATTGTCGCGTCTTTTGTTTGAGCTTCTGCTCAATTTTGACTGCATATCGGTAGGCCGCACCCAAGGATGAGATGTCCAAAAATTCCATTTCAGTCTGGATGTATCTATGCAAAGAACCACGATACTTCAGCACTGGATGTCACTCTGAATCTTTGATACCCATCTTGGTGCGCAAGGTATGGAAGATATTTGTGAAATCTGGCACTGCTTGGTCTCTTTCTTGCCGCAGTGTGGTCCATTTGGTATATAGGTCGTCATAACTTCCAACAGGATAGTATTGTTCCTTAATAGAATCCCTGAAGGATTCTTAGGTGGCCTTGACTAAAAATAATGAGGTTTCCTCTGTTTCCTTTTTCTCACAGAAAGTGTCCCACCAATCTTTGACATGGGGAACGGATTTGAGGAGCGCAAAAGTAATCTTTTCTCTATTCAAAAAGTTATGGACAGAAAAATACCCTTCTATTAGATTCAACCACTTGTCTACAACATATGTGCCTATCTGACCTTCAAATATAGTAATATGGAAGCTTATTTGTACCTTGAAGGGGATGGTGCCTCCCTTCGAAGAAGACGTGTCGCCTGTTGGTAGCCGCCGAAGGATTTGCGCGAAACTATCCATCATCTTGTTTCTATGTTGCATGAGGGATTCCTCAATCAATATTTTGAAAGGATATCCTATCCCATCATATTTATTTTCTCCTGCCATGAGAGGTCGCTTGGGCGTGCGATAGCTTATGTCTTCAATAGAAACAAGCTCGAGACCAAACTCTTTGTACTCCGACCTCGTTGGGGACATGCATTAAGACGACAAGGAGCAGACCACTCTGATACCACTGATCAAGATTTTATGAGTAGAATGAAATGAATATAGATTATTAATGTTTGCTTAACACAAAATAAAAGAGATACAGTAAAACTGGTTTTCTATTCAATAACGAAACAAGTTGAAACTGTAAAATGCAGTAGAAACAAGCTTGCTGGAATGTTGGTGGCTTATCTCTGAGAAGAGATGTGATGGTTGCACGCATTCACAAGAAGAATATTACAATGAGGCTCTGAAGCCATTTTTACAGTAAACAAGAATTCCAAAAATCCTAGACATCCAAAAACCTAACCCTAGGAGATGAAGCTCCAAAATTCATGTGGGCCCCGTTTGGGTAAGTTAGTACATCAACTTCCCGAGGTCGTAACTTTTGCATACGATCTCCATTTTAGGTGTGTGATAGCCCATTGGAAAGGTATCGTCGAGGAGATTCATTTTTGGGGCTCAATAATTCCTTTAGCTATCATTGAGGAGCTCGATGATCAAAATCTGGACCAGGGGTCAAATTTTAGCCCAAAAATCAATGTTCTCAGAATTGCCTCAAAACAAATGGGTTTGTATCGCTCATCGTCATGAACCCAACGCAATTCGTTTCGTCTCAAACGGATGTTGGGAGCGAGAGATATCGCGATCTGTCCGAATCGCCAAACAGTAAAAAAAAATGGATGCTGACTGGGCAGTCCGTACAGTCCGTACGGATGATTATGTGGCATGTCCGTATAGGTGATGTGGCATGAAGTATGATGACAGGTAAGTTGGTGATGTGGTAGTCATTTATTGGTTGACAATGAGCAAATCATATTGTGACACGTGGCAAATTTTGGGCAAATGGCATGGTGCCACGTGGCCCAATCATGGGCTGCCACGTGGCACTCCGGTATTGGCAATTGGTTTGTTGTTCAAAATTTATGGAGTCCGTGGAGATCGAACCCCGAACCTCCCACCTGGGTGGAGCGCCTTTGCATGGTGTGGGTTACCAATAGCCCACGCTATGTTTCTTGTTATATCTATGGTTTTAATTAAATTTAAATTGAATTAATATGTGAGTTTGGGTGCAGACAGGGCTGGGGCTAAGCCCCAGCCCCCTTTCACATGCAACCACCACATGAACATATGCGCGCACATTTAAACAGACTCCAAACCCCCGCGCGCGTTGAACCACTTGTCATTATTCCATTTGCCATTGTAAACTCGACCCTTTTTATTTGAGCGCGTGGTCACATGGTGACTCTGGTGACCGAGAGCTAGGCGGTTAGGGGTTGGGCACGCCCTAACCGTCCTACAGTTTGGACCGTTTTTTGGAATTGATCGGTGTTGGGTTTAAACACGCATTTTGGAGTGTGTTCTTGGTTCATGCACACAGAGGTGCGTTTTGGCGAACCAGTTTCAGAAAGCTTGAGGGAGGAAAATGGAGGAGGCCTAACTTCTTCATCTTTTGGCCGATTGAGGTGTCGTAAAAGCCCAGCTAGGGGTTTTTGGACGTTCTGGATCCATTGATACTATTTTCAATGCCATTTGAAGACTTCTTCTGCAAGTTTTTCACCATTGAAGTTTCAGCAAGCTCTAGGGAGCTTGAAGCCCTCATTGATTGAGGACATGGTTTGGTGAGCCTATGTTTGTTTTCTGTGATTGAATAATCATTTTTGGCTAATT
>ML808701.1:236975-253926 GCA_009831015.1 Picea engelmannii | reverse complement strand
AGTTTTTCACCATTGAAGTTTCAGCAAGCTCTAGGGAGCTTGAAGCCCTCATTGATTGAGGACATGGTTTGGTGAGCCTATGTTTGTTTTCTGTGATTGAATAATCATTTTTGGCTAATTGATATGCTCTGAACACATTGGGATAGGTTTTAGAGGCTGTTGAGGACTTTTACAGGTGTTTTTGCCAAAGAGAAGCTCAAGGAAGCTTATGGCCACATGTAGAAAAGGTCATGCCCGGATGAGCCATGATCCGTTTTTAGAGTTCTATTAGTCATTTTTGGGGTTTTTATGTGTTCCGATCTCAATGGTACAGTCTGTTTTTCCATTGGAGTTGAGAAGCAGCTTGTAAAAGAAATTTTGACAAATTAATCCCATAGAGCCAAGTCCATTGATGGAGGCTCAAGGAGATGTAGCCCGGAGGGGGGTGAACTCCTTTATCATCTTGTTCTTGTTGTGAGTTTGATGGTTTATTTGCTGCAAGTTGTGTTGCTATGTATTTGTTTAAAGTACATATTTAACCATCTAAAAGAACATTTCCTCACACATAAGCAATTTACAAGAAGATACATGATCTTAACACATAAGTTTATTTTGCATATTTATACACATGAAGCAAGGTCCTGTAAAGTTTATTTTTAATGAATTAGAGGGTGCTTGCATAGCATAACAAGTCAGCCTTCTATTTTCAGATCACTCGATCCCGAAAAACCTTCATTTAGGCCCACAAAATGGCCCTAGAAAGTTAAAACTACTAAAAATAGTAAATTGCCAAAATGGTCAGAAAATTGTTTTGAGCCAGTTGGAAAAGGTGGGTGGCCACTGATATCCATCTGGATCAATCCTCCCTCCTTAGGAAGAAATGGTCTCCATTTCATTGAGGTCCCCCATCAGATAAGGAAATTTCTGTTGAATTTGGCCCCGACTGAGCCACTTGCCTTGGTGTAGGAGCTGCCCTGCTTTGATGACTCGATAAAGCTTGATCCTTTATCGAGTGCTCTTGATCTGTGTGTCCACAATATGATTATTGGATGCTTGTTGTATGCAGTCAGGTTTGATCTCTATTGGTGTCAGTTGTTCTGCTACTTCTGAGGTGTCCAATAATGGTGGAAAATAAGGGCGAAGGAGATCCACGTTGAACACTAGGTGCAAGCCAAGAAGGGAGGAATGTTGAGCTCAAAAGCATTGTCCCCCACGGCCTTGGTGATAGTGTATGGCCCATAACGGAGTGGGTGAAGCTTCTGATGGGGTCCTCTAAGGTGTTCTTTCTGCAAGTGCAACCAAACTTTGTCACCCACCTAAAACTTATGTGGCACCCGATGTTGATCATGGCGTTGTTTTTACTTGTCATTGGACTTCTGTAGGATATCTTGAATTTGTTGCTGGATGCACTGGATCCTCTCAATGAACCGGGTGTCTCTGTCAGCTTCAGTTGGAGCAGGAGATGAGTCAGTTGAGGTGACCGCAAGGGGAAGTGCAATATCTATGGGACCCAATGGTTGGAATCCCAACCCCACCTGAAAGGGGTTGTGGTCGGTTGATCTATGCAGGGCTCAGTTGTAGCTATGCTGGATATAGGGAAGGCTCTTATCCCATGTGTGAGGGTGCTTTGAATTATACATGCAAAGGATATGCAAAATCATTCGATTTAAAGCCTCGGTTTGGCCATCTGTCTAGGGGTTGAAGGCCATGGATTTGGTGATATTGGTGTTCATTAGTGACCAGAATCTCGACCCAAATGTGCTGAGAAATCAACTATCCCGATCTAAGACAGTGGTTTGTGGGATTCCAAAATGTACCCAAACTCGTTCAAAGAAGAGCTTGGCAGTGGCCTCTGTTGTGATGCTCTTCTTGTAGGCAACCAGAATCGCCATCTTGGAAAAGCAATCAACAACCACAAAAACATAGTCATTTCCTGGCTTGGTGGACGGGAGGCCCGACATGTTGTCCATTGAGATGGATTCCCATGGCCTGTCAGGAGTAGGAGGGGTGTATAGGCCCTGTTTCTTAGTGGTCGGTTTGGCAATAGCACAGGTAGTGAAGGACCTGATATACTTGTTGACCTCCTGTCATAGTTTCGGCCAGTAGAAATGTTTCTGTAGCATCGCCACTGTCTTTTCGATGCCCAAGTGTCATGCCACCCAACTGTAGTGGGCTTCCCATATCAGCTTCACTCACTCACTTGATGGAACATGATATGGCCCAGACGACACAACAACCCATCCTGAATATGGAAATTATCGACCACTGTGTTTGCACCAAACATTTGGTAGGTGGTGGCGAAGTCAGGGTCTGTCTCATAGAGTTGGGACCATCCAGATGTCTCATGACCGCAAGAGTCTAGCACCGTGGTGAGTGTCGCGACTGGTGATATGTTGAGGCAATCAACGACATGATTGGTGCTTCCTGTTTTATACTTGACGTTGAGGTGGAATTGTTGCAAGTATGTGGACCACTTTTGATGGCGGTCATTCTGCAATTTTCCCTGTGTCTGCATGAACTGCAATGGCTTATGATCAGTGTGGATGATTGTCTCCTTCCCAAGAATGTAATGTCTCCACTGGAGGTAGGCTTGTACAATGGATTACATTTCCTTGTCGTAAGTAGGGTACTTACAGACAGTGTTTGACAGTGTCTCACTATGATAGGTTGCGGGATGGCTGTGCTGAGTGAGAACGACACCCACAACATAGTCTGAAGCATCTGTCTTAATTTCAAAGGGATGTTGCAGGTCTGGTAGTGAAATTACTGGGGCTGAGCACAAGCGCTTCTTCAAATCATCGAACACTTGTTGTTGGGACCAGCCCCACGCAAATTTCGCCTTACCACCACCCCTGTTTTTTTGGCTGAGGGCCCATGCAATATGGGAGAATCCCAACATGAACCTGTAGTAGAAATTGGCAAGGCCCAAGAAGCTCTGAATCTCAGTGAGTGTTGTTGGGGCTGGCCAGTCACGGATGACTTGGATCTTGGCTGGATCCACATGTACACCATGTTGATCAATGATGTATCCCAGGTAATGGACCTTGTCCATGCCGAAGGAGCATTTTTCCAAGTTGGTGTATAGCTTGTGATGCTGCAGGATGTGCAGAACCTGCTGAATATGATGCAAGTGTTCGGCCCAAGTCTTGCTGTAAATTAGAATGTCATCCAAATACACCACTACAAAAGTATTGGTGAATGGTCGCAAGATATTGTCCATCATCCTCATGAAAGTGGTTGGATCATTTGTCAAACCAAAGGGCATGACCAATCATTCAAAAAGGCCTTCCTTTGACTTGAAGGCGATCTTCCATACATCTGTCTGTTCTATCGTGACCTGGTGGTACCCAGACTTCAGATCAATCTCACTAAAGTATTTGGCCCCCATGAGTTGATCAAGGAGGTCATCGATTCGGGGAATTGGGTACTGGTTTCTGACTGTGATTTTATTCAGAGCCCAATAATCAATACAGAGTCGCTAGCTTCCATATTTCTTCTATACGAGCACGATTGGGCTCTCGAAAGGTGATGAGTTGGGATGGATGTGCCCCTTGTGGAGCAGTTCTTGGATCTGTCTCTTGATATCCCCATTCTCTTACAAGGAGCAGCGATAGACTACCCCATTGGGAAGCGGTGCGTCGGGGGTCAGATCGATGGGGTGCTTGACCTGACAGTGCAGAGGTACCCCTGTAGGTGAGGAGAAGATGTTCGAGTATTCTTCCATGACCTTATCTACTTCTTCTGTTGTGTGGAGAGGTCGGCCACAGAGACCCTGGATGTGGCTGTGATCTTTCTCTTATTCTGAGAGCGGATCACAAAAAAGACAAACTTCCCCGTTTGAGAGATGACCTTCTTGCATTGCTTAGCAGAGATCAAGGAAATAACACTAGGTGGGACTGCCTCGGGTATCCTGTACAATTTCTTGTTCAAAGAAATAATAACACTATGAGGCCTAAAATCATATACAACATGGCGTTTCCATAAATAAGGTTGGCCCAAAAGAACATCACAAACTTCGAGAGGAGAAACATCACATAATACCCCGTCTTTGAAGGGCTTGATGTCGTACGACAGTCGACACTATTGGCTGACGGGGAGATCGCTTCCTTGGCGGAGCCATCCAATGGTGTAGGGTTGTGGATGAGGCATTGTTGGCAGAGCGAGCTGCTTGAACACCTCTGCTGAGATGAGGTTCTTCTAGCTACTGCTATCAACGATGAAGTGTAGCGGGGTTCCTTTTACCCACATTTGTGAATGGAAGAGGCGCTCTCCTTCTTCTGGCTTGTCTGGTTCACCAAGCTGGAGCTTGGTGGTAGCAACTGTGGCACTGGGTTCTGCATCAATGATCCATCTTCCCCTTTCTGGTTCTAGCTTAGAGTCATAATCTGCATCTGATTCAGAGGCTTTCACTTCAGCCACCAGCCACTGCTTTGAGCGACAGTCGACAATGTTATGCCAAGGGATCTTATGGAAATCACACCACTTCCCGGTATCTTTCTTTGTCTTTTCGGTGTCCGTCTTCACTTGCAGCTTGGACTGGTTGTCCTAATACTGTCCATCTTTGCTCTGTCCTTTGTTTTGTGGGTTGGAGCTACCCTTTCCCGGCTTTTGTTGTGAGGGGTTCCTAGGCCCAAATTTTCGCGTCTTTTGTTTGAGCTTCTGCTGGATTTTGACGGCATATCGGTAGGTCGCGCCCAAGGATGAGATGTCCATAAATTTTGTTTCAGTCTGGATGTATCTATGCAGAGCACCGCAATACTTGAGCACCAGATGTCACTCTGAACCTTTGATAACCAGCTTGGTGCACAAGGTATGGAAGATATTTGTGAAATCAGGCACTGCTTGGTCTCTTTCTTGCCACAGTTTGGTCCATTTGGTATACAGGTCGTCATAACTTCCAACAGGGTAGTAGTGTTCCTTAATAGCATCACTAAAGGATTCCCAGGTGGCCGTGACTAAAAATAATGAGGTTTCCTCTATTTCCTTTTGCTCATAGAAAGTTTCCCACCAATCTTTGACATGGGGAACGACTTCGAGGAGCACAAAAGTAATCTTTTCTCTATTCGAAAATTTATGGACAGAAAAATACCCTTCTAGTAGATTCAACCACTTTTCTACAACATCTGTGTCTATCTGACCTTCAAATATAGGAATATCGAATTTTATTTGTACCTTGAAGGGGGCGACGCCTCCATTCAAAGAAGATGTGTCGCCTGTTGGTAGCCGCCGAAGAATTTGCGCAAAACTATCCATCATCTTGTTCCTCTGTTACATGAGGGCTTCCTCAATCAACAGTTTGAAAGGATATCCTGTCCCATCATCTTTCTTTTCTCCTGCCATGAGAGGTCGCTTGGGCGTGCGATAGCTTTTGTCCTCAAGAGAAACATCGAGACCCAACTCTTTGTACTCTGACCTCATTGGGGACATGCATTAAGACGACAAGGAGCAGACCGCTCTGATACCACTGATCTGTATTTTATGAGCAGAATGAAATGAATACAGATTATTAACAGGCGCTTAACACAAAATAACAGAGATACAGTAAAACTGGTTTTCTATTCAATAACGAAATAAGCTGAAACTGTAAAATGCAACGGAAACAAGCTTGTTGGAATGGTGGCGGCTTATCTCTGAGAAGAGATGTGATGGTTGCACACATTCGCAAGAAGAAGATTACAATGAGGCTCTGAAGGCCTTTTTACATTAAACAAGAATTCCAAAAAGACTAGACATCCAAAAAACTAACCCTAGGAGATGAAGTGCCAAAAGTCATGTGGGCCCCGTTTGGGTAAGTTAGTACATCAACTTCTCGGGGTCGTAAATTTTGCATACGATCTCTGTTTTAGGCGTGTGATAGCCCGCTGGAAAGGTATCATTGAGGAGATTCATTTTGGGGGCTCAATCATGCCTTTAGATATCATTGAGGAGCTCGATCCTGAAAAACCTTCATTTAGGCCCTCAAAATGGCCCCGAAAGTTAAAACTGCTAAAAATAGTAAATTGCCAAAATTGTCAAAAAGTTGTTTTGAGTCAGTTGGAAAAGGTGGGTGGCCACCGATATCCATATGGATCAAAGACCTTTGACTTTTCATCTCCCTCCATGATCTTTCATCTTCCAACATTTTCCCCTCATCCTTTTTATGATGATGAGTAACAAGGACATCGGTTACATTTCAAATTTGTCTCCTAGCATTGGTGGGCTGTCATGGATTTTGGCCATAAGTGTGTTGCGCATCATGAAGACTAGCATGGGCATCAGAGCATCTTTGTCATCTGAGTTTGACAGTTGGTCATCATGGAATTTCTAGATCTCTTCTTCATCCATTTTCTTGAGATTTTCTTTGTTGCTCCTCCATCACTGCTACATTTTTCATTATTGCTCCTTCATCTTCTTTAGTTATAGATTTCATCGCGAGAATGCTAAGTGTGACCTTCCTTCACTCAATACTTAGCACCATTCAACATACAATAGATGAGATTAAATCCAAATAAACCATCAACACTAATCATTAGAACAGATATAACCAAGGAATTAAATAATTGAAATATCAAGTAAGCTTCCCTGGATTCAATCCCTAGTTCGTATGCTCATGATTGAGGCATTGTGTTTTCCAGGGCTGCCAACAATGTACCAGAACTTCATCCTGAAAACTGAAGGAAAAAAGTTAGACATTTCTTAAAACCTATAACTAAAAAGTTGTATATATCACAAATACCTTTCCAACATTATAAAGAATGCACGAAACAAACATCCAAGTCAAAAGTTATGATTGTTTTATGAAAGGAAGTTTTTTAGGTTTCAAAGGAGTTGACAACAACTCCTCTGATTTTCCATTTGAGGAGTTGATACTAACTCCTTCGATTTGCATAGGAGGATTTGATAGGAACTCCCCTGATGTGCGTCGAAGAAGCTTGAACGAACTCCTCTGATGCACGTTGGAGGAGTTTGAATGAAATCCTCCGATTTGCATTGGAGGCCATGTCATGAATCTCGTCGGGTGAAAGATGGAAGTTGAGTTATGAAATTAGTCGAATGATCATGTGGCGCACACTCATCTAAGCTCTTTGGGCAAGCGGTCATTGCAAATTCGAAGCCGAAACTCTGTCTCTGTATCATCATCATGCATGCGTCCGAAACTTAATGAGCTTAAATCATCGTACATTAGGCTTGGTTTCCTGTGATGATGTTTGGTTCGATTTTGGTTCTACATAAGTGAAGAAAAAAATTTGATTTTATTTAAGTTAATTTTTTTTTAAAAGAGAGAAAACTTTTCAGATAATCAAATTAAAAACTATTTTTATAAATGGGGAATTACCACCTTTCCACTTTATATTTAAAATGTTCTTAAATAATAAGTAAGAAAGGGGAAGGGGATGGCAGGCCACACCTCTTCTCCCTCCCACCTCATTAAAGCCATCATATAAAACCAATCAATAAAAGGTGAGGGGTGGTATGACTACGCCCTCCCCACATCCAATTATGATCCCTTTACAAGATGGAGTGAGATCGTTGGTCACACCCCCTCCATATTGATGTTTCCATACCTCGAATCGAAACCTAAGCAAACCTTGGAATTTATGCTTATGACTACAAGCGTCGTAGTTAGTTTTAATTCTTTGGACCACATCGTTGAAGTTCGTGCTAAGTGCTCCGACCACAAGCGAAGAAGTTAATGTTAATTCTTCCGACTGCATCGCTAAAGTTCATGCTAAGTGTGTCGATGTACGCAATGGAGTTATTAGCAACTTCTCCAAGCACATCGCTAGAGTTGGTGGTAAGTGTGCCGACCAATCACTAAAGCTTAAGGTAATTACACCGATGACAAGCGTTATAGTCCATGGCTTAAGAGTTCTTTTGTTTTCTTAATGGGGTCGTGTGTTTTAAAAAGGAAAAGGGTAAACGTGGAGGGGGCATGTGGGCCATGGCCCTCCCCTCCACCTAACTTTCCAACCTTTCCATGTGCTATGTATGAAACAACCATACCGTGACTCTTTTTTTAAAGGATATTTTAATTATTTAAACTTTGAACTCATTTTAAAAAGTCAAATGATATTTTTTTTAATTTTAAATTTAAATCAAATAATTTAAATTAAATTGTTTAAACTAAAATAAATCTTAACTTTCTCAATGCAAATGGATATGAATTGAAACAGAGGGTACTTACTAGTAATTTTATCGAAGGAGGTTTGGACGTGGAAAGCTCATAACTTATTCATATGATTTTCAATTTGGGTACTATTTTTTGCAATGCATAGAGCATGAAGAGACGCTTTTAGTTAAATATTTTATCATGTTATTTTACGATTTCGTCAGCATCATGACTGATGAAGCTAGTTTGGGTGAGAAATTCTTAGCGGTCGTTGTGGCACTTCCACATTGAAGATTTATTCGTAACGTCAAGAAATGAAAAGCACACAAGCTAGTACCATGTGCACGAAGAAAGTCACTAGTGAACACTACAAACTTGATTATGACTGTGATTTGAAGTGAATCAAGTGAGATAGGAAATTATTGACCAACTGTCTAAATAGGTGTGGAGATTTTAGACATTGAATGTTAGGGACCTAACCTACCTAACCCCTCAAGTGGGTAGAATAATATATTTCCATGTAATAAAGGTCAATATTAATAAGGCCTAGCAATAAGGAGGAATAAGTCAAATGTAAGAAGACCTAATAGAAGCTTCCACTTCTAGAAAGATCTTCATCTAGATTGTTCTTTTGGATAGATAGATCTAGTATAAATAAGAATAGAGGGTATGAGAAGTTTTGTCTTGGATATTATTGTAATAGAGCTCTACTCTATTGGAGGTTTCCCCCTTGAAGAGGAAAGTGAACATTGCTCTCAGTAATCAAAGTGTTATTTCTGGTGTTAGTCTGGTATTATTGTGGTATTGTTCTGGTTATATCATTGTTTCTCTGCTATTTCTTGCTAATTATTTATGTTCTGCATACTATTTTGTATTTGGAATACTACATTGGAAATGTATGGAGATTGGTGTTACACACCAAATTTCCACGCTTGCATAATGTGTCACATGTGTCACAAAAATCACATTCTAAGTGTCGCAAGTGTCGCATGTGGCACAAACATCACATCATAAGTGTTGCAAGTGTCATAAGTGTCGCACCTAAACTATCGCAAGTGTCCCAAGTGTCGTAACATCCTTCATAAGTGTCGCAACTCAATCGACACAATAAAAACATTTGCCACAACCCCTAAAACTTGTTAGGAGGAAAATCCCCATCATTTAGCAGACAAAACACACCTTTTCCTTGGAAATTTCAACCTATCTTTAAGCATTTATGAAAGGTGGTGCCCCCCTGCCCATGTTGGGGGAGTTCCATGGCGCCCTCTCTGTCATTTTAGGGGAGTACCACTGTTAGGATGGTGCCATGTCTCTCACTATGGGGGAGCACCATTCTTGTTGAGGGAAAAGGGGGATATCCTCCACCTAATTATATGGGTCTGCTCTCTCAGATTGGGTTATTTATGTTCAACCCTCATGCTTGGGGTTCACCTTAGGATCTGATCCAAACCTCAAGGGTCCATACCCTCATCCATACCCCTCATTTTCTCATGGTGTTTGTAATTCTCATGCTTATAAATTGAAGGCATTTCCATGGTGAAGTGGGGGGAAGAAAGCAGTAATAGCATCATTATTTTGATCTTATGTTGTGCATTCAAGGGTTGGAAGAGGCGAGCCTAGAGGAGTTGTTGAATCTTCAAACTCAAATTGTAAGTATCTACTTTGGGTTCTCTAATTAATATACTTGGCCTATTTCCTTCAAGTATGCGTAATTTTGCATATGCTTGTCTATTGTTGTTCAGTATTCATAGATATATCTATTTGGTTAATCATATAGAGTAGAATAAATGTATATTTGTTGCTCTTCGCAGGATCTATTATATCTTAAGGATCTTAGAAATCAAGCCCGAGGATTGGAGCATTGAGGAAAATCACCAGAATAAGGTATGTCTCACTTTTCTTCTTCTCATTCGATCAGCTGAGTTAGATTTAAAAGGAATATAGAAACCATTTGTACTTTTATGTCTTGGTGATAGGGGTATAGGAATCCAAGGGAGGTTTCTCTTTTCTGCAGGGGAAAATTTTCGTAATAATTGGTTGATGAGTGCAACAAGAAGGGATTCAAGCTGAGAGAGGGACAAGATAAGACTCAAGGTGAAAGTGGGTTGCGTTGAGATAGTCAGTGTTGGTGAGAGAGAGAAAATCATCTTCGATGCACTTAGCGATGATGAGGGGTCGTCATCCTTCACCTGGCATACCAAGTATAGGAGAGGGAAACTTATCAACATGTAACATGTTAGGGACGAAGGGGAAAACCTTGTCGATATACAGTGCAATGAATCGAAAGAGAGGGATGCTACCGAAATGTGATGCAATGACGCAAGTGGAAGGGAACCAACTGGTGAAATGCATGCACACGGTGAAGATAATCATTCAATATCGGTGAGACAATGTTGATTATGTGAATTTCACCGACGATGAATATGTGTGTCAGTGAGGTTTGGCGGAAGCACAATAGTGCATCAACCAAGTTCAAAGGGAGGTGGATGATGTACTGATGAGAAAATCAATGATGCTTCAATGCAAAGGTGGAAGAAGGATGCGTGCATCGGTACGCTATGTATCAATGCAGGAAGAGGGGACTCATCGAATTGTGGATCGTCAAGTAGAAGTGATATGAGGAGGAATTGGAAATGATAAGGTGGGAAGAGTCGAAGGAATATATGGGATTAGTCGTTTGCACGATAGAGAGAGGGTGAGGGTCCTAGTAGGAAGAATTGAAGGGGGGGGCAATTTATTTTATTAGAGAGACGCTAAGACAAGAAAATTGGGAGGTTTTTGTGCATGCGCAACAAATGGTGATACAATAGGCGAAGTCAGAATCTCTGCTAGTCTTTCCTAACTAATAAGAAGAAAATGTATAGGGTCATGAAATTCACTTTTAACTTCAAAAATTATGTAAATAATGTGCAACAATTACCTGAAATGTTCCATCATGGTGGGCTCACTAGCGATGCTTGCATATCGGCTAGTGGAGCTTGTTTGTTGTAAATAGAGGACGAATGATGATGAGATTTATTTCCTTAACCTGGGTCGACGATCTAGGTTGGTATCTTTATCGTGGGGTTGATATATATTTGGGATAAATAAATATTTTTCACCAAGCGCATATATAGATATCTTGTAAGTGTTACTCCACTGCCCACGAGCATCCATAGCCTCGATGGAGTCACCACGACATCAAAGACCTCTCTCTGTTGCCAACGAGCATTCATAGCCCCGACGAAGATATATGCATATCCCCTAGTCTAGTCAAACTTTCCTTTCCATTCCTTCCAAACTTATTTAGTGCATGCTTAGCATTCAGTGGATGGGGAAAGTGGTGGCATTTTATCTTGATAGGTGATGACTGCTATCTTTTGAGATTCATTTGTATATTTATTGCACCTAGCTGCATAGAGATACTTATTTTGGTTTTCATCCTTTAGACTTTGATACTTTACCCTTCACACAAGCAGATACTTAGTGTGTATATGGTTCCTCCATTACATAATATCTTCTTGCCAACCAATATGCAAGGCTGATCATTGATTAACTACTATGCTCAGTCATAGTTTAACTATTGTCACAACATTCCTGGATAGTTATGATTCATGTTCAAACAAATACCCCTTATTCCTTTCATGAGCTAGGAAAGAGATGCAATTTGGTTCATGCATGCTTCCAGTGTGAAAAGTTGTCTGTAAAATACAAAATGAGGTGAGAGGTATGCATGGCATTACATACAAAAATGAGATAAACATAAATTAATAAATTAATGTCTTCGAAAGAGAACGGATGATGATTCAGAAGGAAAGATAAGAGATGATGTATCCATGGTTAGAGATTAACTCAGTCCAAGTCCTTGATGCAATTGAAAAATGAAATTTTGGCGAAGTGACAATCAAAGGCATGCATTTAGGAAAGAAAGTGGACTGAGAACGAGATCATAGATTGAGTGTTTCCAATAGCTTAGAGGATATTCATGCATCTTGACTAGATAGAAATTTGCAACTTCTTGAAATGATTAATCCATGTGAAAGCTATTACTCATGATACTTCATTCAGATGGGTTTCAATGCTAGTGCTATATGGGAATTACACCTCTCATCATAATTTTCTTAATATTTTTCAGTTCTATTGTGTAGCCTTGTGATTCAATGGGAAAGGGTTGGCCATGGTTTTTCTTTATTGTCCATCAGATTTCCTTGATTTGGCCTTGTAACATATTCACTTCTTCCTACTCTAAAAGTGATGGTACAGAGTGATAGGATTATTTAACCACAATTCTGATGTTTCATAATTAATTCAAATCTTTTGGATATGAGTGTCTTCCTCATATATTATTCTTCTTTTCAAATGGCTATATATTTCCATGATCAAATTTCGGAAAACCTTTATGAAAATCTTCACCACAGTAATCTGAAAACAACAATCTAAATATGATAGGATGTTTGAGATCAAACCATGAGTATTACTTGTTCTAGTTGTCAGGAGACAAAGTAAAATTGAGCTTGAATGTCAGTTTATCTAAATAAAATTCTCCTTTTGGGAAGCAGTTGACTATGTCTGTAATAATCACCAGTTCTTCCCTGAAGACATGTTCTCAAAAACCATTTGGAAAACTAAAACGTAATACTTTATTCCTGGAGGCATATGTCGGATTTGAAGTA
Source organism: Picea engelmannii (assembly GCA_009831015.1). Lineage (NCBI taxonomy): Eukaryota > Viridiplantae > Streptophyta > Pinopsida > Pinales > Pinaceae > Picea > Picea engelmannii. Next base: position 241,206 of record ML808701.1, on the reverse strand, counting down.
TGCCATCACTTTTCCCCATGATTAAAAAATAGACTTTAAGACTGGGAAAGGATAAATGAACCATAAATTCTTAAGAATACCTTTTATCAAAGAGAAATAAACACTTATGTGAATTTTTCTCAATAGACACCATCCTTGGTAAGGTTGTGAACAGTCGATGAAATCCCCTTAGCTTGATTTATGTCTTGTTCCATTTGTCTAGTATTCCTCAACATTTTTTTTTTCAGCCTCTCGAGATACCCTACTACATAACTCTCAATGTCAAAGTAAATGCTACTAAAACAAGTGAATTTAAATCCGTGTACAACGTTTCCTCGCAATGATGGAGGAAGACTGAGATTAAGCCAAGATTTTAGTCAAGAAAAATGAAAATCCTTAAACAGAAAGGAGAAAGTTTTGCTAAAATGAAACTTAAACTAAATCAAACAATCACAAACTACAACTAAAATAATCGCATTGGTGAACTTTACTGAAGAATCCAAAACAAATCAAAACCTATGCTACACAACCAGAAAAGGAAGCAAACATCTAAATTATGAAAGCATAAAGCAAGCAAAAAAGAACTATGCTAATCATATTCCTAACCTGCCCTCCACTGGTTGAAATAAATTTGTGTGTAAGTGTAGTTCCAGTGGATCCATTCAAACAACTTCAAACCTGCGATCGTATGTTCATTGAAGTTCAATTGCATAAAATGAAGCGGTGATGGATGAAGGATTGGAATAATTAATTCAAGTAAGTCTCCACCCAACAGGTTGAATTTGACCATGTTATTGTTCATGGTAAGTGGCGGATGTGTAATATTCCTCCAACCAAGATTGAATTCTGTCATAAAATTTATAATGATTGTTGTATGGCTCCTAGAATGAAATCAACAACAAGAGACATACCTGATGAGGCTTGTGGATGGAATTTGCATGCAATGTACTTTGTAATGGAGTCTCAGAGTGGGTGGTATTCCTCATCCCAGGGGTATAAATAAGACACCAAGCACTTGACATAATCATCAGTTGATATTGGAGTGCTTCATTATCAATGAATATTTCCCTGGGTCCAAATTTCAAGTACTCTACATGGTGAGGGAAGAAATGACATCTCATTGTTTGAGGGAAACATTGCGTGAAAGATGACTCCAGATCTTCTCCCGTGGCATCAATGAAATCATGTGAAGAGTGTTGAAGCATTAAGAGATCATCCAAAGACAAGTGATGCATATTCCCTTGAGGAATAATAAGTAATTCTAGAGCAGATTGGGACGATGGAGTTTCTTGGATCAACTCAATGTTTCTCATACTTTGCATAGTAATGGGATGCTCGTTTACCATGATTTCTTCATGAGAATCAACAAAATCATCGTGCTTTTCATATTTTATATTTCCAGTGACTAACATCTGTGCATCCAAGTTAGAATTTTCAGATTGTAAAGGATCAACGAATGATAGGTTAGTGTTTGCATTCAATTCACGAACATAAAAGTAATCGTCAAAAACAGGATTATCAAGATTAAATTGTGATTCAGGAGGTTCCAAAAATGAAGAAGGACTTAGAACTTGGTGCATCCTGGATGGACTATCATGGATAAATATTTCTTGATCGGTAACAACTTGGAAAACGTGTTGTTCTGATTTAGTATTCAGTGTTCTATTGTAAGAACAACATACAGGTTGCACCGCATGATGAGCAGGTGGGTGATCGCGTGGGTTACCGACATCAAAAAAATTTGTATCAAGTGCATGAAGATATTCATATTCTGAAAATGACGGGATTTCTTCATGAGGATCTGTAAACTCATTGTGCTTGGAACTCTTCAATTTTTTTGTGATTAACATTTGCGCATCTAGGTTAGAAATTTCATATTTCACAGGATCAATGAGTGATAAGTGTTGAGGAAAAGAGATGGAAGCCCTCCTCATAATTTTTTTTCTAATATTTCCTGTCTAAGAAAATATAGGCGGGATTATCACCCTAATTTATAGCCTTTTTGAAATTTCAATTAACCTTCAAGCTATTAATCTTAAAGACCAATTTTTTTTTATCATTTATCAAATGCAAACTGAAATAATGAAGTCTGATTTTTTAAAAATAATAATTTCTAAACAATAAGAAAAATCAAATAATATGATAGAATTAAGAAAGACCAAGAGATCGGAAAAACCATCAATGATTTTATTCGTTCATTATGTAACAACCAATACACTTCATGTACTTTCAAAGTATGGACCAGATGAAAGTCTAAAAACCTATGGTAACACACACATAGGCCATTGATGCCTTCAAATCAAACCAAGAATGATGTAAACATAAGCCAACAACCAAAACCACATAATATGTGCTAATGTCAAGGTTCGTTGAGGGCTCGTCCCCTATGATCATCCAAATCTTGTTGGAGATGAACTTCAGCCATAATAACTTCCCAGTATCGGTGTAACTCATCTCTAGTAGGAGAATGTCTGAGGATTTCTTGAAATATGGTAAATGAGATGTTGTTCTGATTGATAGGGTCTTCAGGAATGTTAGTTATATCAGGGTTAGGAACGGTCATGATAGGAAACTAATGAAGAGGATGGTTTCTAATCATCCTCTGACAGGAATCCCATTGTTCCCTAATTCGAGCCTCTTCAAAAACAACTTCCCGAGAACGATTTAGTTCAACATGAATATTGGAAATATCAAGAATGAGATCGTACAAGGTAAGGGTAATGTTGGTTTGATCCTCTAGACCGTTACATAGGTTGGGTTGTCTTTGAGTGGGTACAATCATGAGTCAAAGACAACAAACATAAATTAAAGCAGTAAATATAAACAATAAATTTACAAGTGTACAAAAAAGACAAACCAGGGAAATCAAAATGGAGTCTTTCATTCCCAGTATGGTCACCAAAGAAAATGTGAGGAAAAGAGATGGATGCCCTCCTCACAATTTTTTTTTGAATGTTTCCTAGATAAGAGAAGATAGGCAAGATTATCACCCTAATTTATAGCCTTATTGCAAGTTCAATTAACCTTCAAGATATTAAACTTAAAGACCAATTGTTGTTTTTTATCATTTATCAAATGCAAATTGAAATAAAGAAGTATTATTTTTTTTTAAATCATAATTTCTGAACAAGAAGCAAAATCACATAATCTGATAGAATTAAGAAAGACCAAGAGAGTTGCAAAACCATCAATGATTTTATTCATTCATTCTATAATAGCCAAAACACTTCACATACTTTCAAAGTATGGACCAGATGAAAGTCTAGAAGCATAGGGTAACACACACATAGGCCACTGGTGCCTTCAAATCAGACCAAGAATGATGTACAGATAAGCCAACAACCACAACTTGCACTCTATTATGACTCTTCCCAAGAATCCTAATTAGCAATGAGAAATTAATCCAGAAACCAAAAGAAGTCTGCAGACTATCAAATAGACAATCAACTTGGAAGCATATTATAATTCAATGCTCAATGTTCGTAGCTTTTCTTCACCTTCAATAGACCCTGCTATCACAAGAAGTGTCTCGGCTTAGAAATTAGAGATAAATGAAGTAGTAATGAAATCTCACTTGGAAGTAAGAGAAAACCTTATCAGAGCAATGTGTTCATCCTCTTTACTTTTGTCCAAGTTTCCTCCTTTTAATATCTCCAAGGTAGTTGAATCACTCAACCACTTTTAGTTAACTCATTAACTAAAAATTAGTTAGTTAATAGGAGAATTGTCAAGTAAGTTAATAAATAATAATAATAATAATATGATAAGGTTACTAAATAAAACTAATAAGTGGGGACCCCCTAATTACTTTAATGAATTAATAAACCATTTCATCCTTGTATCTTCCACCTTAAATGCATGGCATATCAATCTTGCCACATCATACAATCCATGTCATTATCATGCATGAGGTGAAATAATCATAAGAACCCTCTTGTCACTCCATGTGGCAATTATTCAATTTATCAAAATCTATCCATTTCATAAATTTGTCCAAACATGAAGCATATAAAATATAGGACTGTCCAAAATAGTATTGTCAAATATGAGCTATCAAAATAAACATGAGTTGTCCAAAAATGATATGTTGTCCAAAATAAAGTGTGAACAAGTCCATATACAAGTACCAAAAAAATCAATCAAAATGATCATGAGAAACCATATTTATTGTGAGAGGTTTCCCTTCTCTTGCTATGACTACTCTCAACCCCTTCATTTCTTCCAATTGATGAATCTTCCTTAGCATATTTTT
>ML808701.1:196374-235131 GCA_009831015.1 Picea engelmannii | reverse complement strand
GAATAAGTCAAATGTAAGAAGACCTAATAGAAGCTTCCACTTCTAGAAAGATCTTCATCTAGATTGTTCTTTTGGATAGATAGATCTAGTATAAATAAGAATAGAGGGTATGAGAAGTTTTGTCTTGGATATTATTGTAATAGAGCTCTACTCTATTGGAGGTTTCCCCCTTGAAGAGGAAAGTGAACATTGCTCTCAGTAATCAAAGTGTTATTTCTGGTGTTAGTCTGGTATTATTGTGGTATTGTTCTGGTTATATCATTGTTTCTCTGCTATTTCTTGCTAATTATTTATGTTCTGCATACTATTTTGTATTTGGAATACTACATTGGAAATGTATGGAGATTGGTGTTACACACCAAATTTCCACGCTTGCATAATGTGTCACATGTGTCACAAAAATCACATTCTAAGTGTCGCAAGTGTCGCATGTGGCACAAACATCACATCATAAGTGTTGCAAGTGTCATAAGTGTCGCACCTAAACTATCGCAAGTGTCCCAAGTGTCGTAACATCCTTCATAAGTGTCGCAACTCAATCGACACAATAAAAACATTTGCCACAACCCCTAAAACTTGTTAGGAGGAAAATCCCCATCATTTAGCAGACAAAACACACCTTTTCCTTGGAAATTTCAACCTATCTTTAAGCATTTATGAAAGGTGGTGCCCCCCTGCCCATGTTGGGGGAGTTCCATGGCGCCCTCTCTGTCATTTTAGGGGAGTACCACTGTTAGGATGGTGCCATGTCTCTCACTATGGGGGAGCACCATTCTTGTTGAGGGAAAAGGGGGATATCCTCCACCTAATTATATGGGTCTGCTCTCTCAGATTGGGTTATTTATGTTCAACCCTCATGCTTGGGGTTCACCTTAGGATCTGATCCAAACCTCAAGGGTCCATACCCTCATCCATACCCCTCATTTTCTCATGGTGTTTGTAATTCTCATGCTTATAAATTGAAGGCATTTCCATGGTGAAGTGGGGGGAAGAAAGCAGTAATAGCATCATTATTTTGATCTTATGTTGTGCATTCAAGGGTTGGAAGAGGCGAGCCTAGAGGAGTTGTTGAATCTTCAAACTCAAATTGTAAGTATCTACTTTGGGTTCTCTAATTAATATACTTGGCCTATTTCCTTCAAGTATGCGTAATTTTGCATATGCTTGTCTATTGTTGTTCAGTATTCATAGATATATCTATTTGGTTAATCATATAGAGTAGAATAAATGTATATTTGTTGCTCTTCGCAGGATCTATTATATCTTAAGGATCTTAGAAATCAAGCCCGAGGATTGGAGCATTGAGGAAAATCACCAGAATAAGGTATGTCTCACTTTTCTTCTTCTCATTCGATCAGCTGAGTTAGATTTAAAAGGAATATAGAAACCATTTGTACTTTTATGTCTTGGTGATAGGGGTATAGGAATCCAAGGGAGGTTTCTCTTTTCTGCAGGGGAAAATTTTCGTAATAATTGGTTGATGAGTGCAACAAGAAGGGATTCAAGCTGAGAGAGGGACAAGATAAGACTCAAGGTGAAAGTGGGTTGCGTTGAGATAGTCAGTGTTGGTGAGAGAGAGAAAATCATCTTCGATGCACTTAGCGATGATGAGGGGTCGTCATCCTTCACCTGGCATACCAAGTATAGGAGAGGGAAACTTATCAACATGTAACATGTTAGGGACGAAGGGGAAAACCTTGTCGATATACAGTGCAATGAATCGAAAGAGAGGGATGCTACCGAAATGTGATGCAATGACGCAAGTGGAAGGGAACCAACTGGTGAAATGCATGCACACGGTGAAGATAATCATTCAATATCGGTGAGACAATGTTGATTATGTGAATTTCACCGACGATGAATATGTGTGTCAGTGAGGTTTGGCGGAAGCACAATAGTGCATCAACCAAGTTCAAAGGGAGGTGGATGATGTACTGATGAGAAAATCAATGATGCTTCAATGCAAAGGTGGAAGAAGGATGCGTGCATCGGTACGCTATGTATCAATGCAGGAAGAGGGGACTCATCGAATTGTGGATCGTCAAGTAGAAGTGATATGAGGAGGAATTGGAAATGATAAGGTGGGAAGAGTCGAAGGAATATATGGGATTAGTCGTTTGCACGATAGAGAGAGGGTGAGGGTCCTAGTAGGAAGAATTGAAGGGGGGGGCAATTTATTTTATTAGAGAGACGCTAAGACAAGAAAATTGGGAGGTTTTTGTGCATGCGCAACAAATGGTGATACAATAGGCGAAGTCAGAATCTCTGCTAGTCTTTCCTAACTAATAAGAAGAAAATGTATAGGGTCATGAAATTCACTTTTAACTTCAAAAATTATGTAAATAATGTGCAACAATTACCTGAAATGTTCCATCATGGTGGGCTCACTAGCGATGCTTGCATATCGGCTAGTGGAGCTTGTTTGTTGTAAATAGAGGACGAATGATGATGAGATTTATTTCCTTAACCTGGGTCGACGATCTAGGTTGGTATCTTTATCGTGGGGTTGATATATATTTGGGATAAATAAATATTTTTCACCAAGCGCATATATAGATATCTTGTAAGTGTTACTCCACTGCCCACGAGCATCCATAGCCTCGATGGAGTCACCACGACATCAAAGACCTCTCTCTGTTGCCAACGAGCATTCATAGCCCCGACGAAGATATATGCATATCCCCTAGTCTAGTCAAACTTTCCTTTCCATTCCTTCCAAACTTATTTAGTGCATGCTTAGCATTCAGTGGATGGGGAAAGTGGTGGCATTTTATCTTGATAGGTGATGACTGCTATCTTTTGAGATTCATTTGTATATTTATTGCACCTAGCTGCATAGAGATACTTATTTTGGTTTTCATCCTTTAGACTTTGATACTTTACCCTTCACACAAGCAGATACTTAGTGTGTATATGGTTCCTCCATTACATAATATCTTCTTGCCAACCAATATGCAAGGCTGATCATTGATTAACTACTATGCTCAGTCATAGTTTAACTATTGTCACAACATTCCTGGATAGTTATGATTCATGTTCAAACAAATACCCCTTATTCCTTTCATGAGCTAGGAAAGAGATGCAATTTGGTTCATGCATGCTTCCAGTGTGAAAAGTTGTCTGTAAAATACAAAATGAGGTGAGAGGTATGCATGGCATTACATACAAAAATGAGATAAACATAAATTAATAAATTAATGTCTTCGAAAGAGAACGGATGATGATTCAGAAGGAAAGATAAGAGATGATGTATCCATGGTTAGAGATTAACTCAGTCCAAGTCCTTGATGCAATTGAAAAATGAAATTTTGGCGAAGTGACAATCAAAGGCATGCATTTAGGAAAGAAAGTGGACTGAGAACGAGATCATAGATTGAGTGTTTCCAATAGCTTAGAGGATATTCATGCATCTTGACTAGATAGAAATTTGCAACTTCTTGAAATGATTAATCCATGTGAAAGCTATTACTCATGATACTTCATTCAGATGGGTTTCAATGCTAGTGCTATATGGGAATTACACCTCTCATCATAATTTTCTTAATATTTTTCAGTTCTATTGTGTAGCCTTGTGATTCAATGGGAAAGGGTTGGCCATGGTTTTTCTTTATTGTCCATCAGATTTCCTTGATTTGGCCTTGTAACATATTCACTTCTTCCTACTCTAAAAGTGATGGTACAGAGTGATAGGATTATTTAACCACAATTCTGATGTTTCATAATTAATTCAAATCTTTTGGATATGAGTGTCTTCCTCATATATTATTCTTCTTTTCAAATGGCTATATATTTCCATGATCAAATTTCGGAAAACCTTTATGAAAATCTTCACCACAGTAATCTGAAAACAACAATCTAAATATGATAGGATGTTTGAGATCAAACCATGAGTATTACTTGTTCTAGTTGTCAGGAGACAAAGTAAAATTGAGCTTGAATGTCAGTTTATCTAAATAAAATTCTCCTTTTGGGAAGCAGTTGACTATGTCTGTAATAATCACCAGTTCTTCCCTGAAGACATGTTCTCAAAAACCATTTGGAAAACTAAAACGTAATACTTTATTCCTGGAGGCATATGTCGGATTTGAAGTATGCCATCACTTTTCCCCATGATTAAAAAATAGACTTTAAGACTGGGAAAGGATAAATGAACCATAAATTCTTAAGAATACCTTTTATCAAAGAGAAATAAACACTTATGTGAATTTTTCTCAATAGACACCATCCTTGGTAAGGTTGTGAACAGTCGATGAAATCCCCTTAGCTTGATTTATGTCTTGTTCCATTTGTCTAGTATTCCTCAACATTTTTTTTTTCAGCCTCTCGAGATACCCTACTACATAACTCTCAATGTCAAAGTAAATGCTACTAAAACAAGTGAATTTAAATCCGTGTACAACGTTTCCTCGCAATGATGGAGGAAGACTGAGATTAAGCCAAGATTTTAGTCAAGAAAAATGAAAATCCTTAAACAGAAAGGAGAAAGTTTTGCTAAAATGAAACTTAAACTAAATCAAACAATCACAAACTACAACTAAAATAATCGCATTGGTGAACTTTACTGAAGAATCCAAAACAAATCAAAACCTATGCTACACAACCAGAAAAGGAAGCAAACATCTAAATTATGAAAGCATAAAGCAAGCAAAAAAGAACTATGCTAATCATATTCCTAACCTGCCCTCCACTGGTTGAAATAAATTTGTGTGTAAGTGTAGTTCCAGTGGATCCATTCAAACAACTTCAAACCTGCGATCGTATGTTCATTGAAGTTCAATTGCATAAAATGAAGCGGTGATGGATGAAGGATTGGAATAATTAATTCAAGTAAGTCTCCACCCAACAGGTTGAATTTGACCATGTTATTGTTCATGGTAAGTGGCGGATGTGTAATATTCCTCCAACCAAGATTGAATTCTGTCATAAAATTTATAATGATTGTTGTATGGCTCCTAGAATGAAATCAACAACAAGAGACATACCTGATGAGGCTTGTGGATGGAATTTGCATGCAATGTACTTTGTAATGGAGTCTCAGAGTGGGTGGTATTCCTCATCCCAGGGGTATAAATAAGACACCAAGCACTTGACATAATCATCAGTTGATATTGGAGTGCTTCATTATCAATGAATATTTCCCTGGGTCCAAATTTCAAGTACTCTACATGGTGAGGGAAGAAATGACATCTCATTGTTTGAGGGAAACATTGCGTGAAAGATGACTCCAGATCTTCTCCCGTGGCATCAATGAAATCATGTGAAGAGTGTTGAAGCATTAAGAGATCATCCAAAGACAAGTGATGCATATTCCCTTGAGGAATAATAAGTAATTCTAGAGCAGATTGGGACGATGGAGTTTCTTGGATCAACTCAATGTTTCTCATACTTTGCATAGTAATGGGATGCTCGTTTACCATGATTTCTTCATGAGAATCAACAAAATCATCGTGCTTTTCATATTTTATATTTCCAGTGACTAACATCTGTGCATCCAAGTTAGAATTTTCAGATTGTAAAGGATCAACGAATGATAGGTTAGTGTTTGCATTCAATTCACGAACATAAAAGTAATCGTCAAAAACAGGATTATCAAGATTAAATTGTGATTCAGGAGGTTCCAAAAATGAAGAAGGACTTAGAACTTGGTGCATCCTGGATGGACTATCATGGATAAATATTTCTTGATCGGTAACAACTTGGAAAACGTGTTGTTCTGATTTAGTATTCAGTGTTCTATTGTAAGAACAACATACAGGTTGCACCGCATGATGAGCAGGTGGGTGATCGCGTGGGTTACCGACATCAAAAAAATTTGTATCAAGTGCATGAAGATATTCATATTCTGAAAATGACGGGATTTCTTCATGAGGATCTGTAAACTCATTGTGCTTGGAACTCTTCAATTTTTTTGTGATTAACATTTGCGCATCTAGGTTAGAAATTTCATATTTCACAGGATCAATGAGTGATAAGTGTTGAGGAAAAGAGATGGAAGCCCTCCTCATAATTTTTTTTCTAATATTTCCTGTCTAAGAAAATATAGGCGGGATTATCACCCTAATTTATAGCCTTTTTGAAATTTCAATTAACCTTCAAGCTATTAATCTTAAAGACCAATTTTTTTTTATCATTTATCAAATGCAAACTGAAATAATGAAGTCTGATTTTTTAAAAATAATAATTTCTAAACAATAAGAAAAATCAAATAATATGATAGAATTAAGAAAGACCAAGAGATCGGAAAAACCATCAATGATTTTATTCGTTCATTATGTAACAACCAATACACTTCATGTACTTTCAAAGTATGGACCAGATGAAAGTCTAAAAACCTATGGTAACACACACATAGGCCATTGATGCCTTCAAATCAAACCAAGAATGATGTAAACATAAGCCAACAACCAAAACCACATAATATGTGCTAATGTCAAGGTTCGTTGAGGGCTCGTCCCCTATGATCATCCAAATCTTGTTGGAGATGAACTTCAGCCATAATAACTTCCCAGTATCGGTGTAACTCATCTCTAGTAGGAGAATGTCTGAGGATTTCTTGAAATATGGTAAATGAGATGTTGTTCTGATTGATAGGGTCTTCAGGAATGTTAGTTATATCAGGGTTAGGAACGGTCATGATAGGAAACTAATGAAGAGGATGGTTTCTAATCATCCTCTGACAGGAATCCCATTGTTCCCTAATTCGAGCCTCTTCAAAAACAACTTCCCGAGAACGATTTAGTTCAACATGAATATTGGAAATATCAAGAATGAGATCGTACAAGGTAAGGGTAATGTTGGTTTGATCCTCTAGACCGTTACATAGGTTGGGTTGTCTTTGAGTGGGTACAATCATGAGTCAAAGACAACAAACATAAATTAAAGCAGTAAATATAAACAATAAATTTACAAGTGTACAAAAAAGACAAACCAGGGAAATCAAAATGGAGTCTTTCATTCCCAGTATGGTCACCAAAGAAAATGTGAGGAAAAGAGATGGATGCCCTCCTCACAATTTTTTTTTGAATGTTTCCTAGATAAGAGAAGATAGGCAAGATTATCACCCTAATTTATAGCCTTATTGCAAGTTCAATTAACCTTCAAGATATTAAACTTAAAGACCAATTGTTGTTTTTTATCATTTATCAAATGCAAATTGAAATAAAGAAGTATTATTTTTTTTTAAATCATAATTTCTGAACAAGAAGCAAAATCACATAATCTGATAGAATTAAGAAAGACCAAGAGAGTTGCAAAACCATCAATGATTTTATTCATTCATTCTATAATAGCCAAAACACTTCACATACTTTCAAAGTATGGACCAGATGAAAGTCTAGAAGCATAGGGTAACACACACATAGGCCACTGGTGCCTTCAAATCAGACCAAGAATGATGTACAGATAAGCCAACAACCACAACTTGCACTCTATTATGACTCTTCCCAAGAATCCTAATTAGCAATGAGAAATTAATCCAGAAACCAAAAGAAGTCTGCAGACTATCAAATAGACAATCAACTTGGAAGCATATTATAATTCAATGCTCAATGTTCGTAGCTTTTCTTCACCTTCAATAGACCCTGCTATCACAAGAAGTGTCTCGGCTTAGAAATTAGAGATAAATGAAGTAGTAATGAAATCTCACTTGGAAGTAAGAGAAAACCTTATCAGAGCAATGTGTTCATCCTCTTTACTTTTGTCCAAGTTTCCTCCTTTTAATATCTCCAAGGTAGTTGAATCACTCAACCACTTTTAGTTAACTCATTAACTAAAAATTAGTTAGTTAATAGGAGAATTGTCAAGTAAGTTAATAAATAATAATAATAATAATATGATAAGGTTACTAAATAAAACTAATAAGTGGGGACCCCCTAATTACTTTAATGAATTAATAAACCATTTCATCCTTGTATCTTCCACCTTAAATGCATGGCATATCAATCTTGCCACATCATACAATCCATGTCATTATCATGCATGAGGTGAAATAATCATAAGAACCCTCTTGTCACTCCATGTGGCAATTATTCAATTTATCAAAATCTATCCATTTCATAAATTTGTCCAAACATGAAGCATATAAAATATAGGACTGTCCAAAATAGTATTGTCAAATATGAGCTATCAAAATAAACATGAGTTGTCCAAAAATGATATGTTGTCCAAAATAAAGTGTGAACAAGTCCATATACAAGTACCAAAAAAATCAATCAAAATGATCATGAGAAACCATATTTATTGTGAGAGGTTTCCCTTCTCTTGCTATGACTACTCTCAACCCCTTCATTTCTTCCAATTGATGAATCTTCCTTAGCATATTTTTGATCATTCTCTTGCATATGGGAAGTGACTGAATGAGAATATTCTTCTGATGATTTTGATGTGGCTCCTGCTACTTTTTCTTCCTCGGGGTTTCCTTCAAGATCAATGATTTTTTCCTTATAATGGGCATGTGAGGCTTGAGATTGAGGCTCCAAATTTTGATGTGAAGGAGGTGGTGGTGGAAATGAACCAGTGGGATAAGCATGAAAGGAAGGTTGTTGTAGGTTATCAATATTTGGCCATCCTTGTGAATGTCTGGGAGGAGGGTGCATAATATTTTATCAACCATCTGGTTCTGGCACAACTAAAGGAGTGGAATTATGATTTGGAACTAGTATGCCAATGCTTGGGCATGGGTTCTCAGGAATAGGTGAAGCTCTGTAATCTTGTTGGCCAGCCAAGTTGAGGAACCATGTTTGCAACAATTGATTAAACTCTTATGTATCTATATTAAAGTGTATAGAGAACCTTAATCTTTTGTTACCCCTTTTCTAGGGACCCAATCCTATGCCTCTGTTATTACTCCTCCTGCTATGACTGCCTCTATTGAAAAATCTCATTCTAACACACATTCAAAAAAATGAGAATTAGAGAAAAACTAATCCATCATCTAAAATTTTGAAAAACAATAGTTTAGACTGGGCTCTATGTTAGCCTCATAATCCTAAAGTTCTATAGTCTAAGTATTTTCTAGTATAAATTTTTTTAGAAATTAATTTATTCTAGTTTGTTAGGATAAGGACACCTAGATTCTATGTAAAGGACACCTATCATACTCATGTGATTATGTGATTGGTTGTTCTCCTAGTTTTTAGTTTAGAGTTAAGCTATATAATCTAGCTACTTCTTCAAGTGAGGTTAAGGAGTAGATTATGAATTTCAGATTGTAATCACTTTTTCCTTATTAATAAAATTATGTGTCTGAGAACACTTTGTCAACATGGTATCAGAGCCATGGTGAAATGGTGATGGAAAGATTGGTGATGGATTGAGGAAGCAAGGAAGTCTTCACAACATTAGCCTGTATCTCTTCAAATTCAATAGCAATGGTACCAAGGTAAATTGTTGTTTTTTTTTTAATAAGGAAAGTGTTATTACAACAATCAATTGTTATTCAAATAATTGATTGAATCTTTATTTTTTGTAAGAACTGTAAAATTTGTAAAGATCTACCATTTCATAGATTGTAGATCAATTGTCTCTTTATTAAAAAGGGGCTCATTTGTGAAAATTGCTTCAAATCTGTGTAAATCTAGCAATTAATTTATAGAGGTGCAAGTTTGATCAAATCTTATAAATCTAGCACTTGTGATTCTAATATGAATGTAGTGAAATTTCAAAAACTGTTGTAGAATTTTTGTATTCAAAAGTGCCTTTTTTGGTTTGAGAAACTAGACATGCATATGTAATAGAAAGCAATCTGCACTTGTCTTTGAGTTTCATAAATTCTTCAGCAACCGGTGTACACAACCACAGATCGAAGGAAATTTGCACTCACATCAAGCATCAAATCACGCCCTTTGAAATTGTGCCCTCCAAATATCTGGTAGAAAATGCTCTCCTACAAACTTTTTATTTTATCTTACCTTCAATCAAAAGCTCTTCAGCAGATCTGGTATTTACAGTGATAAAGACCACAAATTTTTCTCAAAAGGTCCACGTTTTTTCCGCCCAAAATGACCATGGATTTACAGTGATAAAGACCCACGGATTTGTTGTAAGATTTAGCCAGGAAAATGTTGAAGATAGACGCATCAACGCAGAGGATGCATCAATGCATCAAGACCGATCTGGGCAGAAGAAAAACAAACCCAATCTGGGCAGAGGATGCATCAATGCATCAAAGAATTTCATTTTGGGCTGAGGACGAATCTAAGAATATCGATTTGAGCATAGGATGCATCGGTAAATTCCGATCTGGGCAGTGGACACATCAGAATCCTGATCTAGGAAGATGACGCATTAAGGACGGATTTGATTAGATTTCTTTAATTCCAGTCAAAGTCTCACGATATTTTTATTGAAAATTCGTCCCCCAATCCTCCAGTATTGAACAACACTAGCATTTGTTTTTCCACGGTCTCATGGACTGCTTGCCAGCAGATGAATGAGGAATATATTCTTCACTACTTGAAGAATATCCAGCGCTGCCCTTGTTCTTGGCCCCTGAAATAGACATTGAAAGTCTTTATCACAGGTTAGATCCTTGGACAAATTGTGCATAATTTGGTGGAGTTTCCTTTTTTTTTTGAAATCTTCCTTTTGGGAGGAATATATGTTATAAAGAATATTTTAATAAAATATTATTTAGGAAAACTTTTTGATGTGATGAGTGGATTTTACAAAAAAAAATGATTTGAGTGGTCAGCTTTTGAGGAATTTTATTTTATTGAAGACTTTACCACTTTTAAAGAGGGGTGTATCTTCTATTTGTAAAAGGCTACAAGTCTAAAAAAAAGGACAAATTTCAAAAAAAATTGGATTGTAATCTTGAAGCTCGGAGGTTGAGAAGAGTCTAGTGAAATACTCTCTCAAACTTCTTTTCAATGAGACTTTTAAAGGGTCAAGGCCAAGCCCTTAAAAGTGTTCTTTTTTGCGT
Source organism: Picea engelmannii (assembly GCA_009831015.1). Classification (NCBI taxonomy): domain Eukaryota; kingdom Viridiplantae; phylum Streptophyta; class Pinopsida; order Pinales; family Pinaceae; genus Picea; species Picea engelmannii. The sequence goes on along the minus strand of ML808701.1, from coordinate 224,210 downwards.
GGATTGTGCACTCTTTCTTTATGGTGCTTTCTGTCTCTCTTTTAGTATTTTGACGACTATTTAGTGTGGTGGTGTGATCACTAACTTGCAATCCTTGCAATAAGGCAATCTATCATCATGTCAAAATTAATCAACCTATTCACTGAATCAGATAAGTTAGATGGACCCAAGAATTACAAAACTTGGAGTAGGCACATGCATAACTCTTTGATCTATAATGAATTATGGTGTGATATATGTGATGGTGATACTACTCCAACTAAGCCCACCGACGCTACTTCTTTAGCCAAACGGAATTTGAAAGATGAAAAATAACTTGCTTTGTTATGTTTTTTTGTAACTGAACAAATGTTTGTTCATATTGAGAATTCCAAAGATGCATGGTTTGCTTGGAATCTATTAAAGAAGTTGTTTGATACTAATGTTGCATCTCAAAGAGTTTATCTACAAATGAAATTGCTTAAAAAAAGATTAGCAGATAATGGCGATGTACTAGAATACATTTCAAGGATTAAGAACATTCATCTGGAAATCATCAAAGGCAGTTTTTATAAACTTGAAGATAGTTTTCTAGTCTCCATTGTAATAAATGGCTTGCCTCCATCTTATAAGCATTTTCTTGAGACTTTGCAAATAACTGATAAGTTATCTACTATAAATTTTGATTCTCTTAGTGAATTGTTGGCTCAACATAGTAAAACCTTTGGAAAACAAAAACAATCAGGAGAATATCTTCTTTACACTAAAGCTGAAATCTCTAAAGGAAGGGGAAAATCAAATTCTAAAAATTTTCAGAATCAGTCTTCTAACCGAGGTTGTGGCAGAGGTCTTGGTCAAGGTAGAGGTCGTAACAATTTTCATCAACAAAATTTTAAAGTAATGCACAGTCAGGAAGAGGCAGAAATTTTAGTCAAGTAAGATGTAAAAGATGCTTAAAGATGGGCCATTATGCAGACGTCAAATGAAAACTCTCAACAATCAGCGCAATATGCATAAGATCAATATTATCAGGATGATGAATATGAATATGTTTTTTCAGCAGTTCAGCATGTAGATTCATTTGAAAATGATTGGATATTGGACACAGGGACTACTCAGCATATGACTTATCGCAGAGACTATTTTTGGAATTATAAAGATGTTCAATTAAATCACATTTATTTAGCCGATGATACAACTCATATACCTCAAGGAAAAGGTTAAGTGAAAGTTTTTCTCCCTGGAATTGGTGAAAAATGGATTTTAAATATTTGGTATGTACCATCTTTTAAGAAAAAATTGTTATCCTTAGTCACAATCAGACAAGATGGACATCAAATTGTCATGCAAGATGGTTTGGTAAAGATTATGTCAGTGAAGGATAACTTGAAAACAATAATGATTGGATATGAATATGGGAAGTTACTAAGAATGAATGGGAAAGTCATCCAAAGAAAGGAAGAAGTTGTAGCAATAGTGAATTCTGAAATGTCTTCATTTAGATTATGGCATTTTCGATTTGGTCACTTAAACTTTGAAAGTCTCTTGAAACTTAAGTCCCAAGATTTGGTGAAGGGTTTACCAAATTTCAAGAAAGAGAATTCCAAGTGTGAAGCTTGTATTTTAGGCAAACAAAAGCGAGAATCTTTTCCAACCAGCTCATGGGGAGCAACAAAGTATTTGGAGTTGATTCATAGTGATATATGTGGTCCAATGGAATATTCTTTTGGTGGATGTCGATACTTTATATTGTTCATTGATGACCACACTAGAATGACATGGGTATACGTTTTAAAGGCAAAGTCTGAAGCCTTTGAAAAGTTTGTAAATTTTCAACACATGGTTGAAAATGAAACTAGAGAAAAGGTTTCTTTTTTGAGAACTGATAATGGAGGTGAATTCACTTCAACTGAATTCAATGATTATTGTCGAAACAATGGAATTAAGAGGCAACTGTCAAATTCCTATACTCCACAGAAGAATGGAGTTACTAAAAGGATGAACAGAACTCTCATGGGCATGGCAATATCTATGATGCAGTTTAAAGGGTTGAGCACAAAATATTGGGCTGAAGCAGTCCATACTGCAGTTTATCTCAGAAATCGATCACCTACATCAACTTTAGATGGAAAAACACCTTATGAAGCTTGGTACGGTTTTAAACCCAAGGTAAATCATCTTAGGGTTTTTGGCTCAACATGTTATGCTTTAGTTCCTAAGAAAAAGAGGACTAAATTAGAAAACTGGAGTATGAAGTGTACCTTCATTGGATACTATGATGAAAAGAAAGGGTATAGATTGCTTTCAGATGGAAAATTCATTGTCAGTAGAGATGTAATTTTTTATGAAACTGAAAGTAACATTTGAGATGAGATTAACCATCTCCTTAGTCGTTTAGACAAGAAAAACACTAAGGATAAACGTAAATTCAACAAATCAAAGAAAGCATTTTGGTTTGAAAAAGACTTGGTTACTCCATAAGACATCTCTTTATCAAAAAGTTATTTTGATTCATCTAATAATGAATCGACAAAAGATTCTTTTGATACTGAATCTTCAAAAGTATCTTCTCCAACCTCAGATATTTCAGATGAAAGATGTTAGGGTCCTAACCCGCACATAGGTAGATCAATATATTCGGATGTAATAAAGGTCAATATTAATAAGGCCTTTCAATAAAATAGAATAAGGCGGATGTAAGAAGACCTAATAGAAGCTTCTGCTTCTAGAAGGATCTTCCTCTAGATGCTTCTCTTGATAGACATATTTAGTATAAATAAGGGTTGAGGGTATGAAAACCCTAGCTTGGAGATTATTGTAACAGAGCATTGCTCGACTGGAGGTTGCCCCCTCGAAGAGGCCTATGAACATTTCTTTCTGAATCAAAGTGTTATTTCTATTGTTGTTCTTATATCATTATTGTGTTATTGTGGAGATTATGTTGGTTATACTACTGTTATTCTTCCATTTCTAGCATTGTATTTATGTTTTGCATATTAATTATATCTAGTATCTTGCAAGTGGTATCAGATCACTTTCCTTGGCAGAAATTGTGGGAATTTGTTTTTCAGGGTAGAGACGTATTCCGACGTCTTTAATCCACAGAGATCTATCATTACGCGCATAAACCCGCAGTTGAGGGATTCATACACGTAGGAAATACAAGTGGTTCTTAAGCGCACATTTGTTGGCCACCCTTGTAACCCCTGTTGGTACCCCTTCGAGTGGTAGTGCATCAGACAACACCTGTGTACGGATTGACCTAGATTTCCTGAAGCCCTTTTTAGATAAACCTATCGGCCACCGGACTGCTATAGTGTCACCGAGAACAACGCTCAGGAAGATACTCTCTAGTACCTGGGTAGTTGGGTAGTACGACTAAGGGTACGGTCTATCCTCCTTAGTTAGTGCCCTGAGATATTGGGCCGAGTACTATTGTTGGACCCTGCATGTATATCAGAGAGCTATAGCATAGGGCAAACCCTTGTCTGTAGAACCCTTGAATACCTAACCCTTGGGGGAAAGAAACATAAAAAAACTAAAACAGACCAGATCTATTGCCACACAACTGTGTTCGGGTTGCTAAGTAAATACACATTTCTTTCTGCTTAAGCATTTGGGGATTTCATCACTGTAGTATTCTTTAGACCAGAGTATAACTCCGCAGGTGTAAAAAAAAAGTCTGGAAATTTTTTCACCATTATTTGAGACCTATTCCATTGGATTCATCTCTTCGCCCTTATCACTTTCATCCATATCATTTTTCAGAAAAAAAAATTGACCCCGCCCACCCCTTTTCAGTTCACCCATCCTCATGGCCCATACCCGTAGCCAAGATATAGAAACTCACTTCAACACCTTGCAATCTGATTTCCTCGAGACCCAAAAAGAAGTGAAACAACTCAGTGCTATTTTTGCCTCCATCGATTCATCCATCAATACAACCATAAATACAACCATGCAGTCCTCAATGGAGGAAGTCAAACAAGAATTGACCACCCAGCTTGAATCTGTCTTTGCATCACTTTGCACCAAACTAAAGATCCCTACAGATGACCCTTTCTCGGAAGCACCTCCAAATACCGAAGGAAAACATTCCTCCCATTCCCATACCTTTCAGCCCCATCAATTTCAACATGACCTACGCCTTCCGCGGGTGGATGTGACCAAATTTGATGGCTCAGACCCCACTGGTTGGGTAACCCAAATGGAACATTATTTCTCTTTATACGGCATCATAGATGACTTGGCCAAACTCCGGTATGGTGTTTGCCATCTAGATCAAGAACGTTGGCAATGGTGGCAATGGAGAAAAACTTCCCGTCAAGGGTATATTGCTTGGACCCAATTTGTGACCGAGCTTTATGAATGCTTTGACATGGACACCAACCATTTGGGCCATTTGAAAAAGTTGAAACAATCCAGAATAGTAGAAGACTTCATAGCTGCCTTTGAGCGCCTGGCTTTTCGAATAGAGGGCATGACTGATGCTTTCTTTCAAGAGTGTTTTATCAGTGGCCTCAAGGAGGAGATTCGGGCCCATGTCCTCATGGCTCGACCCTCGATTTGGTTGGAGGCTATTAAAAGAGATAAAGAAGCACAACAGGTTGTATCCTCTCAAAACTAAAAACCTAGCTTTATCCCTCACCCTAAACCCATCACTCCCACTACTCCCTCCGCCCCATTAAAGATCCAAAAATTGACTAGGGCTAAAATGGATGAACACCAACTCAAAGGCATTTGTTATAATTTTGATGACAAATATTTCCTGGGCCACAAGTGTAAGGAACAAAATCTTTTTATGGCCATCTCTGAGGATATTTTGGAAGAGGATGTTGAAACTCCCCTTGTGTCTGAGTCACCTAAAATCACTGACATAACCCCTCCCTCAGACCCTCCCGAAGTAGAACCCGTCTGTTGTGGGGTATTCTACCCTACGGACTAACAACCTAGGGCTTAAACTTGCACGCAGATCATGACCCTTCATAAGCTACTTTTAACCTTCTACCCCAAATCTAAAATCCTTTTTCACATGCACACATGGGAAGAATCAACTAACCTTTTTATCGACGGTTGGTGTAGATCCTCCGTTGAGCTTTATCCCCTTGCTTCTGTTGCTCCTCCCAAAAAGTGATCAATGATTATAGATACCGGCCACTGTTCCTCGATCCTGATCCTAGGCTTCTCCTCTTCTTTGTCCTCCAACTGCTTTGCTTGAATTCTCCTAAAGCTTGAGGAAAGGCTAAAGGGTTGGGACAAAACGGATTTGGCAATTGGGCAGCGTTTCTTTGCTATGATTTTTTCCTCCTTTGAATAGTACCCCTACCCCTTCTTTTATAGGCTAGAAGGAGCTAGGGTTTTAGACGAACTCTCGGCCATGCATAGCTGGGAGTTCCAGTTAACTGACCCAAAGCTTTTTTTCCTGGCGGAAACTTTCCTGATTTTTTGCTTTGTTAGGTAAACGCTAGCTATAGTGGGCCAGCCCGCGTTCCAACGCGTGCAGTATAAGGCCTGCCAGCGTTCCAACGCGCCCAGCAGTGGGTTAGGGCGCGGGTTACTTGATTTAGGAGGTTTTTGAAGAGTTTGTTCAGCATGGCTTTGGCAATGAAGGGCAATGAGTTGCCCCGATGCCAAGTAAGCATGGATAGTGCAATTTAGGGTTATAACAGATGCCCCCTAATGTGTGAGGTCAGAAGAGCATCTGATGGCCGAAATACATTACCAATTCTTCACCAATCTGTACTGATATGCTGAATGAGCGAGCCCAGGAATCAGGAATCAGGAGGTGCCATCTACAAAAAATATCAAATGTCTCACCGAGGCGGGCATACCCATGCTTGGGATAAATCAGAACCATGGCTACCAATCAAATACACTGTAGATCCATGTCAAATAACTATAAAGAGTAGCCGTGAACAATACACAGCGAAGCTACATCTAGAAATCAGAAAGATATACATAGAAAGTATCCATCTCTCAGAAGCGGATTCGGCCTGATGGTTGCACTTCAGAGCTCGAGCAATAACTTCAAAATATTCTAAACTCAGGTAGGAGTGTAATATGACTGCACTACCCAGAGGTCTTCGACGGCTCGTCGGTTGTGGACTTGATAATATTGATGATCGGACTGAAGGCTTCAGTGATTTCGAACAAAGACTTGATTGGACGTTCAGGATGGCCAGGTATGCGGACAAGAGACATATTGCAGAGGAGCCGACTCAGGCTTAGTAACAAACTTCCCTTGGACAATAGCACGACAAGTGGTAAGACTCAGGAAGCATATCTAAAGCTTCCTAAGGTTGTAATACATCCCAAAGTCTGATGAATGACGGACAAATGTGCCATATCCAAGGGCGACTCATGATGCTACCAATAAAGAAAATACTTTCCCATCCTCTTTTTGATGTATATTTGATTTATTTTTTTTGATCTTTTTGAATATTTTGAAAAGAATAAAGGAATATTACGTTACAGTGGAGGAACGAGCATAGCAAACATACAATCTCAAGGCACAAGGACAAGACTGATGTTCTAGGAAATAATACTTGGGAAAAATCCTCCAGTGGCCAAAGGTGTTAAGACACAAAAGCAAACTGTTACTAGGCTGATGGGTAAATGATGCAAGTGCGGTTGATAGAACACATAGTGGTAACGTCCTTCGATGTAAGTTTAACGAACCCAGAGAAGGGAAGCTCAGTGATTTTTCATGTTTAGAGAGTCTGAAAAAGCATAAAAGGAAACTCCATTGGGGTACCTTTTTCGTCAATAGTCAAGTCGGTTCAAAAAAGGGGTAGACTAGCACCGACGAGACGTCAATCCAAAACCATTTTAACGAGTGTGACAAGGACAAGATCACTCGGCTATTTTTTCAATTTTAAGGAGTCTGAAAAAATCTTAACTATGGACTCCGTCAGGAATATTCTTCTGGACCATTTTAACGAGTGTGAAGGAATAAGGACACTCGGCAATCTTTTCAATTTTAGGGATTCTGAAAAGAGCTTAACTATGGACTCCGGGGGGGTTTCTTTCTCGTACATTTAGTCCCTCAGGCCTGAAAAAGGAATAAAATTATACCTAAGGATAATCTTCTAAAGAATGGACATTCAATAGAGTATTCCTTTGTTCGTATAGTTGACCATCCGGACCAAAAAAGGGGTAAACTACCGCCGGACAGACGTGACTTCAAACTTCAGTTTAACGAGCGTGAAGGGTCACAAGATCGCTCGACAATCTTTCCATGTTTAGAGGGTCTAAAAAGGGCTTAAAAGGAGACCCGTTATGTTTTGGGAGTCCGGAGGGTAAGACAAAGAGTGAAAAAGACCCATGCAAATGAGGCTCAAACTCATATTCAGGAGAGACTATACAGACTCCTGAGCCTACTATGTTGTCAGAAACGGCATGGACACCATAATGCAACCAGGAACTACCTAGGACATCCATGTTTTGGTAAGCTCTACCACCCAGTTGTGACACTTCTAGAGCAGATATGATGGTTCCGTGGCACAACCGGATGGGATCGATCCTATATCGTAAAAACAAAAGGCAACGAGATGCAATAGTGGGGATGAAATCCTACCCTATATGCTCAGGTTGATTTTTGAAAAAAAAATTATGGATCGTCCTTATGTATATTTTTTTATTTTCTGAAACTCAATGAAAATTGTCCCAATACCTAATCAAATCCCTTCCATATATCTCCGGAACCACTCAAAATGGTTTTTGGTATAAAGAAAATGATAAAAGGGGCCAAAAGGGTGACAAAAAGAGGCCCAAAAGTCTATAAATAGAAGCTGGCAGCTCATTATCACCATTGTTGATTTGGAAATTGACTCTGGAGCGAAAAGACCCCCTTTGCCAGAGATCATGATTCTGGGATCTACAGTGGACCAAACGAACTTCTGCTTGGACCAAGTAAGTACAAACTCCCTCATCTTACATTTCAATACTTTATTTGTTTCTTTTGGGTTGCTTTTGGGGGTGGTCGTCACCCTCTAAGGGGTCAGCCCTAGTAAAACGCGGGTTGTCCAGGGACAGCCCGCGGGTTACCCCCGCGCACATGAAAAATGGCTTGGCAAGATCTAACACTCCCCCTTTAACTTGTGATTTTTGCAGGATGTATGTGCATTGGAGAGAGAGGGAGCACAAGGCTGCCAATGAGGCAGTAGCTACAGATCCGAATGTGATGGCCGTGCTGACGCAGTGTGGCTTGGTGAAGTTTTTCTTATGTCCATTTATGCGTGCTCAACCCAGGCTGCTGAATGCCCTGGTTGACTATTGGCACCCCGATGCAGAGGCCTTCATGATAGAGGGGAAATCCTTGGTGCCCACCACCGAGGATATCTACTTTTTGACGGGCCTCTCGAGGAGAGGAGAACCCGTTAACTTTCAGACGTTTCCTGAGGGGCCGAGCAAAGTCTTGGAATTGATAGCGAAGTACTGTGAGGCCAGGACCGAGTAGGTATCTTCCCCGGTTCCCGTGAGTAGGATTACCAGCCTCACCCTCCAAACCATTTTATCACTGATTGGGTAGATTACCGGCTCTGCGGCCGTGCATCAGGCTTCGCGCGCACAGATGAACCGTGCAGTTCAGTGCATGAATGCACAAATATATGACTAGAGTACCACACTGCTGGAGAACATGAAGAGGCAATTGACTGATTGTCGTCAGCGGACACACAGGAACTTCGGGTTCGGGACTATCTTGTGTTCACTTTTCTTTGAGAGAGTTCCATGCTTTAGTCCTCGGATGACAGTACGAGGACATCTGGCGACTTTCCCTGCAGTATGTATATGGGTAGTATTACTTCCGCGACAGGGTGGTTGAAGGACCATAGAGGCCTTCAACGATGAATTTTTTTCTTGGTTGTCATGGCAGATCCCCGCCATCGAGGACTACCCATACGTGGGGATCGAATTTTCCAAAGATCCAGCTATACCAGTGCCTCCTGGTGAGGAGCGAGGGGAGATGGGTAAGTCTCCTCTTATACAGTTTTTTTGTTTGCATATGTAATTTTTATGTCTTTTTGATATATATCATGTTTTTTGGATAACAGAGTTTCTGATGGGTGAACTTTGTGTTGCGTGCAGATGTGGGACCCATGCAGCCTGTCGATTTTGCGCGGAACAGGCGCTGCCCATGGCCAGAGGCTGCAGCCACCGCCGCCAGGGGAGCAGCAGCAGCAGGGAACCCTCCAACAGGAGAGGCTGAGAGAGCTCTTAGGTGGATTGAGCAGAACTTCACTGAGCTCACCCACATAGTTCGCATGATAGAGATAGAGGACTTACCGCCCTCTATGCAGACTCACATGGTGGGATTACCTCGGACATGGGTCCGATTGTTCAAGCGTTTGGGCCGAGCTGTATATGATTATAACAGGGCCCATAGGCCCTGAACAGACTTGTAGACTTTGATGTGCCTCGAGCACCGATATGTATATATATATTGAGGGCATAAGCCCCAGTGACTCGTTATGGTTTCCATTTTTTGAGGCGCCTACGCCCATCTATGTACTCTGAGGATTTTATGATGTATATATGTGGTTTTTATTTCTTTTCTATGTCTTTATGGATTATGTGTACAAAAATGTATTTGCATGTGTTTGATCATGATCTTTTTTATGTGTGAGCAAGATGCCAATCTAAAATGTGATTAGCTAGAGTATCTGTGATTTGATTTAGACTCCTAGGAACATGAAAATATGTAATATAATCAAAGTTGCATTCCAAGAGACGTACCCTAAGGAATCGTCGGTGTAAAGTAGGATCGTGCACACGGTATATTCTATTTAGCTGCGACACAACCAGTTGAGCGTCTAGATAGACCCGGAGACGAGAGATACCCAATGACAAAGTGTCACGAATCAACTCGATAATTGAGCTATACTCAGCAACATTGTTTGTGGTGTTACCTAAGGATATCCCTCTGAAAGATAACAACTGACCCTATGGTGTAAATATTACCCAAGCTGCGGAGGCAAGCCTCCGTGTGTGTCGACTAGCACTGTCCGCATACCCAATGAACACCTCGGACTCACTTGACATCTTCCATAGTGACAAAAGATAACATTAATGACACATCCATGACACGTTTTTCAAAAGAAACGAAAGAAAGTAATAGCACAAAGACTATACATATGTTACAAAAAGTTACCCACAGTGACGATGTTATGAGTAATACTTCTTGAGGTAGAGCCCATTTCTAGGCTCCGCCAAAGCATTCCCTTCAAAATTGACTAGACGATAAGCGCCCTTCTTTAAAACCTCCTTAACAATGAAGGGTCTGAACCACATGGGTTTAAACTTTCCTGCCCCCAGGGGGTCCTTATCTTGGTCGTAAACAAGGACAAGGTCGCCCTCGGAGAAAACCCGAGGATGAACGGACCTATCATATTGACACTTAACCCTATTCTTATGAGCTTCGTTGGCCAGGGCCACATCGCGACGCTGTTCATCAAGCTGCTCAAGGTGTACTAACCGTTCTTCAAGTGGAGAAGTGTCTGGCAATAACTGTACTGCCAATTTCAGAGATGGAATTTGAAATTCGATGGGCAAGACTGCCTCCAGCCCGTAAACGAGTTGGAAAGGTGAGAAACCAGTTGCAGTCTTAACTAATGTTCAGTAAGCCCATAATGTCGAGTATAACATCAAATTCCAGTTGGTTTTTGCTGAGTTGATGGTTCGTTGTAGCATTGTCTTAAGAGTTTTATTAACAGCTTCCACCTGCCCATTGGCTTGGGGATAGTAAGGTGAGGAATGTTCTTGCCGTAACCCAAGATTTGACGTTAACTCGGTCATCATTTGATTCTGAAAGTGACTGCCATGGTCAGTGACAATCTCTCTCAAGACTCCAAACCGTGCTATGATCTGGTTAAATAAGAAGAGAGCGACAGTCTCTCCATCATCTTTGAACGTCGGCATAGCTTCGACCCACTTAGTGAAGTAGTCGACAACTACAATGATATAGCGGTGCCCCCTTGCTGACAGAGGGTTGCAAGTAGTGTAATCAATCCCCCACTTGGTGAAGGGACCGACGGTGATAACAGGAAACATGGGAGTTGGATGTGCCCTCATCTTCCGTGAGAAGATTTGGCATGGATGGCACTTCTTGACCGACTCGATACAATCTTTGATAAGCGTGGGCCAGAAGTAACCTACTCGTAAAATCTTTTGGGTTGTTGCCAACCCAGATAAATGACCGCCACAAGCTCTTGTATGACAATCGTTGAGCACTATGACAGCCTCCTCATGAGTGAGACATCGACGCAAGATACAATCTACACCTCTTTGATACAAAGTATCATTGAGTAAAAGATAGTTCTTGGCCTGATGGCATATCCATCGACGCTCATCACGAGAAGCAGAGGTAGGACACTTCAAATTCTGGAGATAGATCAGTATATCTCCGTACCAGGGATCGAATGTTTCAATCAAAAACATATCACCCCGGATAGGCGATTCCTCAGGAACAACGTCACCTGACTCAAACAGAAGTTCCGAAATAAGTTCTGCGAAGACCAATGACTTTTTGGACTTGGCTGAAACGAAGTCTAAGTCAAATTATTGGAGGATGACCGTCCATCTACTGATTTTTCCGCCGATAACTCATCGTGTCAACATGTACTGAAATGGATTTACGACGGCAACGACAATGGTCTTACGAAACAGAACATAGTGACGGAACCGTTGAACAGCATGGATTGCTGCCAACGCAAGTTTTTCGAGATGGGTATAATTAAGTTCCGGTCCTATGAGGCCTTGGCTCAGGTAATAGATCACGTATTCAGAAAATGAATCATCTTCCTGAACTAAAACCATGCCTATGGTTGACTCTGCGGCTGCTAGATATAATAGGAAATCCTTGTTATAATTCGGTGGCCGTAGTAGAGGTGCGGTTGTAAGGGCGTGTTTCAATGCGTCGAAAGAGCGCTGAGCTGCTTCGTCCCAGAGAAAAGGAACGTCTTTCTTCAGTAAACGCATGAAGCCCTTGGTGATTTCGGCATAGTTGGCGATGAAGCATCGTAAGAAGTTCGCCTTGCCTTGAAGACTCTGAAGTTGTAAGATTGTGCGTGGGGGGGGCAACCGGACTATTGCCTCCACCTTAAGAGGATCAACCATGATCCCCGTTGTTGAAACGATAAAACCTAACAAATGTCCTGACGTGACGCAAAAGATGCACTTGCTGGTATTTAAGCGAATCCGTAAGTAGCGACAGCGTTCGAAGATTAGTCGGAGGTGCATAGGATGATCCTTTCGCTTGCGAGAGTGTGATGCTAAATCATCTACATAGGCCTCGACTATATGTTTGAGGTCATGAAACGCAAAAGACATGGCCCACTGGAAAGTGGCTCCAGCATTCTTGAGACCAAAAGGCATTTTTTGATAAGCGAATGTACCCCACAGACAAATGAATGTCGTTTTGTGTTGGTCCTCAGGTTTGATTTGGATTTGGTTATAGCCCGAGAAACCATCCATGAACGAAAAGGCTTCACAATCAGCGCACTCATCAATGATTTGGTCGATGAATGGGGTTGGATAATTATCTTTTGGACACGCCTTGTTCAAATCACAGAAATCGGTACAGACACGAATCATGCCTTTTTTTTTATCGACTGGCACGGGATTTGACACCCATTGATTCAAGTGAATATGGTATATGAACCCTGCCTTAAGCAATTTCTCAACCTCAGCTTTGATAGCTGCTGCTTTCCTAGGATTAACTGGACGAAGTTTCTGTCGAACAGGCTTAGCGTCTGGATACGTAGTGATCTCATGTTCAACTATTTTCAGATCGATGCCTGACATTTCCTCGTAAGACCAAGCAAAAACATCGTGGAATTCTTTAAAAAGATCCGTGTAAATCTGAATATCTTCGGGGGAGCAATCCGCTCCAACGAAGACATTCTCCATGATGTCGGGGTTTCGGGAGATATTGATAGGGATCGTGGCAGCGATAGTCGCAATATTTCCCTCAGCATAAATATCCTATGTAGCTAAGAGGTTAATGGGACAAGGCTGATCTCCTGTCATGGTGATAGTGAATTCTCCTGCCTCGATTCGGTGTAACTCTGGGAGGAAATATGATCTGTGATGAAGATATTCCTAGGGTTTGTCCGAACCAGTCATTACTTCGATTATTACTTCGTCAGAAGGCAAGACTAAATCGAACGAATCGGTGTTGGCAAAAGAATCCTGAGCCCAGATAGGCTCAAGGAGTGGATCCAACTCTTGTGCGAGAATCGGATCAGGAGTAACTGAAGCTTGCTGGACCAAAGAGTACGCTACTTCAATGGCCGACAAGGGCGTAGACATGCCCGCATGCCCTGTCGCATCCATCGTGTCTGATGGGGAAGGAAGAATCCACGGATCCTGAGAGTAAGTTGTGCGGAACGACGAAACATGGAAAATCTCAACGTTGTGGTGAGTCGATATAAACTTGACATTGCCTTGAGGAGGTGGGTAATCGAAGCTACCCATCAAAGATGGGCACAAACCAACTCCTACATTGACGACACCGGCTTGAGGATTATCTACCATGGGAATCGTGGATGCCCCCAAGGCTGGGTCAGGTCACGAGAAGGACAATTGATCAATAGTCACTATCCGACCTTCATGTGGAAACAGTAAGACGCATAAAATTGTAGCGACCACTACTTGCATTGCATAAGTCCAACTACGACCTAACAATAGATTGTAGTCGATGGGGGCATCAACTACCTCTACTTCGACGCACACGGTCTTTCCCCCTAACTGCACAGGGAAAGAAGGAATGATGCCATGCGGTCGGAAAGAATGACCATCAAACGTAGTGAGGAGAGTAGGTGACGGAGACAACTCAGGTTGACCGATGGATTTCCAGCATGCTAACGACATAACGCAAGTTGAAGCGCCCTCGTCTACCACCGTGCGGAAGATATTCTGTGTAAAAGTTTTCGTGGGATGAGCCACTACTATCTGAAACGTGACATGGTAAGGCAAACGAGGTTTTAAGTCAGTCGTATCTAACATGATGGTTCCCAGGTTATAAGTCTCAGTAGATCCCAAAGCAGTCAACAAGGCTTTTCTCTGAGCAGGGAAACTTTGGAGGACCTCCAAAGCGGACATAGCACAAGGGGTTTGTGATAAATCTTCCACCACAGAGTAGTTCTGGGAGGCCCTTGTGTTTGGATTATGAGAATCTTGTTTAAATGCACCTTTTGGGATGTGTGTCATTGTCTCACCCAACATCTTCTCGATCTGTAGAGGAAGAGATGGGATCTCGGCTTCTTTGCCCTTCTCAGAGGTGCTTGGCTTACTATAGTCGTGTGCTCTATTCGTAATGAAAGCATCACTTTTCACCATATATACGTTCGCGGAAGATGGATTGTTGGGGGGAGGGCAGTTTTCTTGGCTGCCCCCTTCAGTACTTGCAGAGGCTTGAGTTAAATTTTTCCCATGCTAAAAGGGGTTAGTCAACACGGCTTGTTGCTGCTGTGTGACAAACTTTTGGGCTTCCGCAAGTCGAGGACATAGATGGGTAGGGTGATCTTCTGTACACAAGCTGCATGGATACCGCGCCTTTCGTTTTTCGGTAGTTCCCTCACCAGCATTATCAGTTGGTTTCTTATCCCCCTTACTCTTCTTGCGTTGTTTTTTATTCCCCTCGGGCTGTTGGTTGGCCTTTGGGTTAGTCGTCTGTACGGAGTGTACTTCCGACATTTGAGTAGGAGGAGTAGCCAAAGCAGTAGTCCGGCTGGCCGCTGAGTATTGTATAGATAACTGCTGCAATTGTTTTGTCAATTGTTCAGTGGGTTTGGTTTGTGCCGAACCAACTATACCATCGGCATGTGGTCCGGCTCTCTGTCTGGTTTTGTCCAGAATCGAACATGGTGCATCCGGCAGGATGGTGTACAATAGACCAGACTGAGAGTAGATAAGCTCAAACTGTTGAGCCCTCATGATAGCATCTTCCTCAGTGAAAACCCCTGAATTCACGACGTCTTTGGATAACTGCGGAACTAAAGACTTAAGGAACCACTCAAGCAGGAATGCTGGTGGGACGGGTACCTTGATAAGACTCTTTCAACGTCACCACTCTCGAATGTGATCCGAGATATGGTCCGCTGTCATCTGCTCGAAATTAGCTAGCAACTCTGTGCCAGTGTCGTATCTCACAGGTAACTGGAAATGGTTAAGGAAGGCCATCGCCAGTTCGCCAAAAGAAGAATATCGTGAACAATCAAGCTCTATGTACCATTTCGCGACACTCCCAATAAGAGTGCATTGAAATAATCGCAACTGGACGGAGTCATATTTCAGTGAGTTAGATGAACACCATAAGTGGAAAGTAGTCACGTGATCACCTGGATCTTTGTTAGGCTTGGCCTCAAAATTTGGGATGTCCGAAGGCAACTTCGTCGGCATAGGAGGCCAACGCGGATCGTGACAGATAGGATCATTCAACAACCGTGTTAAATCTGGAAAGTGTAACGTTTCCAAGAAAGGTAGTTTAGGTTGCTACTGATAGCCTGGATAAAAGGGTCCTGGAGTTGGACTGGCACCAGGTTGCCAGGAAAAGTTTGGCTGCTAGCCCGGGTTTGGTAGAAACCATGGCCCTGACCAGCGTAAGGGTTTTGTATATGAGGAGACATCATTGGATGATTCCCCATGAAGGACATAGGATGTTGGGCGTTCATCGTGTTTGACGGACTTTGGGAAGGATTACCCCATGCCGGTCCCGAGGGGAGAGACATAGAGTTTTGTCCAGGGTTCCATTGACTATGGAAAGAATTACCTCAGAGCGGCATTCCAGATGAAGGAACGGATCCTTGACCTAAGTTCCAAGGTCCTGGTATATGTGCCCCCAGCGCAGGAATAGTACCCTGTGCTGGCGTAGACTGTCCAAAAATGGGTGTGCCCCCTAATGGGAAAGCAGCGGATACGAAAGTGTTATTACCAAACGTCCCGTTCCAAATAAACAGCGACGAACCTACCAGCAAAGTTTGCGCAGGTGCTCCTTGACTCCCGGCTCCAAGTGGACTCGTGTGTGCAGGTTGCCCGACGGACTGCTGATGCAATCCACTAAGCAAAGGGGACGAAGGAGGGATATGACCCCCAGCGTAAGGAAAAGCATTGGGACAAGAATGCCCCCAAGTTGACCTTGCAGAGGAGCGTTAGAGATCCCTTCCCCCAGACCCAAAGTCTTTAAAGTGGAGGAAGTGAGTACAGGACTTGTACCTGAACTAGGCATACCGTATGAAAACGGAGCGCCTGTCGCACTAGGTGTGTAAGGAGGTGTGGCCGCTGCGATAGATGGGGTCGGTCCACTGTGCGACGTAGTTGCAGCCGAGACCGTGGTGGCCCGGACCGCCGACAAAGGAAAGTTAGGAGAAGCTTCTCTTGTGGTAGCAACAGTGATGGGGATGGAAGAATTCCCAGCGGAAGTAACAGAGTTTGGTTCCATAACTGGGTTAGGCACTAACAGGATTTCGTAAAATTGAATTGGCACAATAATGTTCGGCCAAGTATCAATGTTTGAGGTCTCAACCAATCCAAGATTGGCGGTCGATTCCTCGGGGGGTTGTTCGGGCTCAAAAGCACCGGTTGCTTCGAAACACCCTTGATGGTCTAGCTTCCACCTCAATGGTGGCGGGGGTGGCTCCAGTATAACCGACGGCAGGCCCAGAAGCCTTCGTGACTGGCAGAGCTCCAAATCCTCCACTGTGTGAGAATATTCATGACACGCTAAGGTATTCTACACGGACAAACAGTAACACACACTAAAAGAAAGCCCCTAGAAGATAAATCAAGCAAGCACTAAACTAGTTGGAAGAACAGTTACAACAACCAACACTAGAGCAACTTACCAGTGCAAGTGAAACTTGAATACGGAAGTACCCTCTGGGTATACTCTGCAAAGCGTGGCCCGATGTCTGTCCTAGGTACCATAGTATACCCCCGCAGTCACTCGTGTATGTCCCTAGAAAATATTGGCAACTAGTTTGCCAACACATGAACAGTCACCAGGCGGGTACAGTCGACAGTCGGGTAGACCACAATGAGCAGGGTATCAAGCCCGAAACCTGTCAAGGGTATCGAGAGCAAATGGTCTGGAAGACAACTGAGGAGCTCGAACAGATTCGAGACCCATGAAGCCCCGTGGCAAATTCAAACGATGGAATCCCTTAACAAATCCTCGATATGTGTTCTCCACAACGCTCGGTCCAGCTTTGGAGGGGTTATCTCTGCTACCTTTCCTTACGTGACCTCGTGTTTGGCCCCTGTGTTAGAGGGGGGTCCCAGATAACTTTTCGTAACTGGACTTCTACACCCCCTATTGACAAACTCCAATGTTTAGTTTGGGTGGCCTTGGATAATTTACTCTCCAACCTATTCCAAGGCCCTATTCCTGAGCTAGTGTATGCACCCTACAAACAGAAAAGTCTAATTGATTTTAATTAGCGTTGCTTTTAATGGGATTTTTAAAGTCACAAGGTGCAAAAGTGAAACTGATGGTGTGTAAAAAGACTCAAAGCAAAAAGATCAAGAAATGCTTGGAAACAAAAACTTTTACTAAAATGAAAAACCAACAACTTTTCAACAAGAAAGACTTCTTTTCTTTTCAAAATTACTAAGATTTCATGCAGTAAATAAGGAGAACTTTCGCTCAAATCTGCGAGCTACTTATACTCGAAATGCACCACAAAAACTTATGCAAAAAAGACTTCTTTCCTAGCTACTGATGCAACAACACAATCTTCAAACCAAGAAGAAAATGAAAAAGAGGGATTTTTTTTATTTTATTTTATTGCAAAATAATGCAACAAGGAAAAATGTTGATAAGAACAAAACCAAGAGAATGAAAAGAAAACTCTGGCTTAAAGCGCAAATCGAAACAGAATCAGAGTACAAAATGCGAAAAGCAATCAAGACAGCACCGATTCTAACACTTGCCTAAAAACCATAAAACCAATATTTTTCTCTTTTGTCTTTTCTATCAAAACATCAACTAACAAACACAGGCTAAGGATAAGATACCCTAACCTACTGACTGTGCAGCTCCAGACTCTATACCCCTGAGAGGATCTCTTCTCACCACAGGAGGGGATGACTGCCCCACCCAAGCTGAAAAAGCTACCAATCAAGCCCGCGACTGTCACCAAGACAGCACGCATGCAAACGCGTGCTGCACTACAACAACGCGCGGGTACCCGCGGGAAAGACTTAAACAGGTCGCTGGTCTGTATAAAAGACAAGATCAAACAATACACAGACAGTCCAGACCTGTAAAAGGCCTCTGGTATTGACAACCAGGGTCTTTAAGAGGCTTGGATGCTATAACTTCAACAGAAAAGGAAAATTTTCAAAAAAGAAAACACAAGCAAAGAACAACCAACACAATAAGGCAGACTGAAAGCAAGACAGTAAACCAACAAGACCCAGACAGGATCCAGAAATCCCCCTAAGAAGGTAAACTTCTGACAGGGAAGAGGATACTGCCTCTTAAGCTTCCTGGGCTCTACACGCTACTGAAACCACTACAACAGGCGTTCAAACGCGTCTGTAGAAGGTTAGGGCACGAGTCACACGCGTGTAGGCCTTCTGCAGGCCGCGTGTACCTCTGTGTGTCTCGAGAATAAATGTCAAGCAACAGTCAAGGAAGAACTGGTATTGATAACCAGGTTCCCTGCTAGCTTTGACCTAACAGACAACAAAATAAGCAAAGAAACATAGATTGAACTTCTTTGAACTACCCAAAAGACCTTTAACCAAATCTAGAAACCCTAAGAGTAAAATATCCCCAGTGGAGTTGCCAATTCTATTGTGGGGTATTCTACCCTACGGACTAACAAGCTAGGGCTTAAACTTGCATGCAGATCATGACCCTTCATAAGCTACTTTTAACCTTCTACCCCAAATCTAAAATCCTTTTTCACATGCACACATGGGAAGAATCAACTAACCTTTTTATCGACGGTTGGTGTAGATCCTCCGTTGAGCTTTATCCCCTTGCTTCTGCTGCTCATTCCAAAAAGAGATCAATGATTATAGAGACCGGCCACCGTTCCTCAATCCTGATCCTGGGCTCCTCCTCTTCTTTGTCCTCCAACTACTTTTCTTGAATTCTCCTAAAGCTTGAGGAAAGGCTAAAGGGTTGGGACAAAACGGATTCGGCAATTGGGCAACGTTTTTTTGCTATGATTTTTTCCTCCTTTGAATAGTACCCCTACCCCTTCTTTTATAGGCTAGAAGGAGCTAGGGTTTTAGACGAACTCTCGGCCATGCATGGTTGGGAGTTCCAGTTAACTGACCCAAAGCTTTTCGTCCTGGTGGAAACTTTCCTGATTTTTTGCTTTGTTAGGTAAACGTTGGCTGTAGTGGGCCATCCCGCATTCCAACGCGTGCAGTATAAGGCCTTCCAGCATTCCAACGCGTCCAGCAGTGGGTTAGGGCGTGGGTTACTTGATTTAGGAGGTTTTTGAAGAGTTTGTTCAGCATGGCTTTGGCAATGAAGGGCAATGAGTTGGCCTGATGCCAGGTAAGAATGGATAGTGCAATTTAGGGTTATAACACCATCATTTCCCTCAATGCTCTCACTGGCTTCTCCGCTCCCCAAACCCTTAAGTTAATCAGTTACATCAAGCGTCGGAAGGTCATCATTCTGGATGATATTGGAAGCACCCATTATTTTATTCATCGCCGCATTACCCAAGAAACTCATTGCTACATCCATACTGTCAACAATTTCCAAATCATGATTGCCAATGGTGGTTCCATGAAATGTGAAGGGCGCTGTGAAAATGTGCATCTCCAAACCAGTGACTACCACCTAAAATCCCATATGTTTTCTATCAACATGGGTGGTTGTGACATTGTGTTGGGTGAAGACTGGCTAAGAACTTTGGGTCCCATTCTCATGGATTTTAAGGCATTAACCATGCAATTCGACCAGGAAGACCACCAATATAAATTCCAAGGCATCACTGCGAGTTCACCTGAGGTCATTAGTTCCCATCGCATGGAAAAGCTGCTCAAAAAAGGTCATTCTGGTGTCATTGCCCAACTCCATGCCATACAAGCAACAGAGACACCCCTGGTGCCGCATGACCTCCAGGCCCTCCTTTCTTAACATCAAATGGTATT
This sequence comes from Picea engelmannii, assembly GCA_009831015.1. Taxonomy (NCBI): domain Eukaryota; kingdom Viridiplantae; phylum Streptophyta; class Pinopsida; order Pinales; family Pinaceae; genus Picea; species Picea engelmannii. Next base: position 204,113 of record ML808701.1, on the reverse strand, counting down.
TTCCACTCCCCAAGGACTCCCCCCTTCCCGTGGTGTTCATGATCATTCCATTCCCCTTGTACCCGGAAGCCTTCCTCCCAATATTCATCCATATCAGCACCCCTTTTCACAAAAAAATGAAATTGAGAAAATGGTCCAGGAACTCCTTAATGTAGGCGTTATCCACCCTACTACGAGCCCTTACTCTTCTCCTATAGTCATGGTTCTGAAGAAAGGAGGTTCTTGGAGAATGTGTCCTGACTTTCGTGCCCTCAACAAACTGACCATTAAAGATAAATTTCCCATTCCTGTCATTGATGACCTCCTGGATGAATTGAGTGGCACCCAATTCTTTACTAAACTCTATCTTCTCTCAGGCTATCACCAGATACGTATGAAAGAGGCAGACATTCCCAAGATCGGCCTTTCGCACTAATGAGGGCCACTATGAGTTTTTGGTCATGCCCTTTGGCTTGTGTAATTCCCCATCCACCTTCCAAAGCCTCATGAATCATGTCTTCCATCCCTTTCTCCATTAGTTTGTCTTAGTTTTCTTTGATGATATCCTCATCTATAGAAAAACTTGGACAAACCATCTTACTCATGTGGATCAAGTTCTCCATCTACTCTCTCAGCACCAACTTTTCCTGAAACAGTCTAAATGTGCTTTTGGTGCCTCAAAAGTAGAATACTTGGGTCATCTAGTTGGCAAGTATGGCGTCAGGGTGGATCCGAAAAAGATTGAAGGTATGCAAGACTGGCTGCACCCAAAGACTCTCAAAAGCTTGCATGGATTTCTGGGCTTAACATGGTATTATCGCAAGTTTGTTAAGAACTACAAAAATATTGTAGCACTTCTCAATTCTCTCCTCAAGAAGAACTCTTTCACTTGGACTCCAACCACTGCTCAAGCTTTTCAAACCTTGAAGACGACCATGTGCACCACTCCGGTTCTGGCCCTTCCTGATTTCACAAATACCTTTGTGTTGGAATGTGATGCCTCAGGGAAAGGAATCAGCGTTGTCCTTATGCAAGAGGGTCGACCTTTGGCCTTCACTAGCAAGAAACTGTCTGAAAGGAATTTGGGAAAACCCATTTATGTAAAGGAAATGTTGGCTATTCTGCATGTTTTTGATCTGTGGTGCCCTTATCTCTTGGGGCAACGCTTCCAAATTAAGACTGACCATCAAAGCCTCAAGTACTTTCTGGAACAACACATTTCCTCCCAGGAGAAACAAAAATGGGTGACTAAGCTCTTTGGATATGATTATGAGATCATTTACAAGAAGGGCAAAGACAATGTAGTGGCAGATGCACTGTCCCAAAAATATGAAGAAGAAGGATCCCTTTTTTCTCTTTCCTTCATTGTATCCGATTGGCTCCAAGCTATGCGCCAAGAATGGCTTCAAGATCCCAAAAGTTCACATCTAATCCAGCAATTGCAGACCAAGGTTCTAGCTCCCCCAGGGTACTCTTGGCTCCAGAATGAGCTTCAATACAAAGGTCATTTGTATTTAAGTAAAAAATCAAATCTTAAATCCATGGTACTTTCTGAGCTTCATGCTACACCCACAACGGGGCACTCAGGGTTCACCAAAACATATGACAGGGTCAAATGTTCTTTTTTCTGGGATGGTATGAAACAGGACATCCATAATTTTGTCATTGAATATGAGGTGTGTCAATGCAACAAGGGAGAAACAGTCAAATCTCCGGGCACACTACAACCGCTTCCGATTCCACCTGCTATTTGGAAGGATATCTATATGGACTTTATTACCGGCTTACCCAAATTAGGGAATAAATCAGTCATAATGGTGGTTGTGGATCGCCTTTCCAAGTATGCTCATTTATGCACTCTTCAACACCCATTTACTGCATCCATGGTGGCTCAAGTTTTCATGGACCAGGTCTTCAAGCTTCATGGCATGCCGCACTCTATTGTTTCTGATCGTGACCCAACTTTCACAAGCAATTTTTGGCAAGAACTATTTAAGCTACAGGTCACCGAATTGCATCTCAGCACAGCTTATCATCCCCAGACTGATGGTCAAACGGAATTTGTCAACAAGTGTTTGGAAACATATCTGAGGTGTTTTGCCTCTAAAAAACAACATCAGTGGGCTCAATGGTTACCCCTAGCTAAATGGTGGTACAACACTTCCTACCATACAGCTACTCGCGTGACTCCTTTTGAAGCAGTATATGGACATAAGCCACCTTCATTTCTCTCATACTTACCGGGTACCTCGAAGGTCCAGGAGGTTGACCAAACACTTATAGTTCAAGAGGATATTCTTCTTACCCTTAAAGAGAACTTGGTCATGGCACAGAATCGCATGAAGCAACAAGCAGATCAAGGTCACTCTAAACGTCAATTTGCAGAAGGGGATCAGGTGTTTCTGCGACTGCAACCATACAAGCAAACTTCCCTCAAGGCCAACCATTGTCAGAAGCTAGTGCCCAAATTTTATGGTCCTTATACAGTTCTCAAGCGTGTGGGACAAGTCACATATCAGTTAGCTCTACCCAGTCAGTCGAAGCTACATCATGTTTTTCATGTTTCATGCTTAAAGAAGGTGATTGGAACTAGGTGCCAAATTCAAACCAACATTCCAGAGTTAGTGGAAGAAGGATCCATTTGGCTACAGCCAGAAGCAGGTTTGGACCAGCGTGAGCATCGCCTGCGTCAGAGAACCATCAAGGAAGTGCTAGTCAAGTGGAAAGATACGACTCTAGCAGATGCCACTTGGGAACCAGCTACCATTCTGCAGCAATTTCCACATCTCAAGCCTTGAGGACAAGGTTGTTTTTAAGGGGGAGGACATGTTAGGGTCCTAACCGACACATAGGTAGATCAATATATTTGGATGTAATAAAGGTCAATATTAATAAGGCCTTTCAATAAAATATAATAAGGTGGATGTAAGAATACCTAATAGAATCTTTCACTTCTAGAAGGATCTTCCTCTAGATGATCCTCTTGATAGACATATTTAGTATAAATAAGGGTCAAGGGTATCAAAACCCTAGCCTGGAGATTATTGTAACCGAGCACTGCTCGACTGGAGGTTTCCCCCTCGAAGAGGCCCATGAACATTTATTTATGAATCAAAGTGTTATTTCTGTTGTTGTTCTTATATCATTACTGTGTTATTGTGGAGATTATGCTGGTTATACTACTATTATTCTGCCATTTCTAGCATTTTATTTTTGTTCTACATATTAATTATATCTGGTATCTTGCAAAAGAATAGCCTCATTTTTTGAAAACCCTCTTTTCAACAATAATGGTGATTCAGATCCTCAATCCCCTCAACATAAGAAGCCAAAATGGGTCGAACAACTTCTCAAAGATGTTCATTCAGATGGAATGAACAAAATGGGAACTAGGGGATCTTCAAGAGCAGAAGCTAATTTTTCTCATGCTTCCACTGAACCTACTTCTTTTGTTGAAGCAGTTGAACATAAAGAATGGCAGGAAGCAATGATTAATGAATATGATTCAGTACTTGCAAATGGGACTTGGAATTTAGTTGATTGTCCACAAGATGTTAATCCCATCGGTTGTAAATGGGTTTATCGAGTAAAGTACAGGCCCAATGGTAAAATTGACAAGTACAAAGAAAGACTTGTTGCAAAAGGATTTTCTCAACAAGAAGGAATTGATTATGAAGAAACTTTTGCACCCACAACTAAATGGAACAATATCAGAATGGTTATCAATTTGGCTGCACATAATGGTTGGAAATTACATCAAATGGATGTCAAAAGTGCCTTCTTGAATGGTGATCTAAAGGAAGATATTTTCATGACTCAACCACGAGGTTTTGAAGAAAAAGGACAAGAACATAAAGTTTGCAAACTTGTGAAGGCTTTATGTGGTTTGAAACAAGTTCCTCGAGCTTGGTATGCAAAAATGGATGAGTACCTATGAAAGGTGGGTTTTTAGCGAAGTCAATCAGATGATACATTGTATTTTCGAATACAAGATAAGAACATGGTTATACTTGTACTCTATGTTGATGACTTAATCATAATAGGAAATAAAGAAGCTCACATCAAACAAGTTAAGGAATAACTTAAAGCAAGGTTCAAAATGACTGACTTAGGGGCACTTCATTATTATCTTGGAGTTGAAGTTTCTCAACATCCTAACCAAATATTCCTTAGTCAAACTAAGTATGCCACTGAAATGTTAAAGAAATTTTGCATGGAAGATTGTAAACCTTCTCTTACCCCCATGGAGTAGAAATTGAAACTTTCAAAATTTGAAGGGGGGGAATTGGTAAACAGTACAAAGTACAGGCAATTGGTTGGAAGTCTCATTTATTTGACAAATACTTGACCAGATTTGTCATATTCAGTCAGTATACTTTCAAGGTTTATGCAAGAACCAAGGGAAAGTCACTGGAATTCAGCAAAAAGGGTACTAAGATACATTCAAGGTACAAAATACTTTGGTCTTCTCTACAAAAGAAACAAAAATTTTACACTTGTTGGATATTCAGATGTTGATTTTGCAGGTGAAATTGATGATAGAACATTCACTTCAGGTTATTTAATGAATATGGGTTTAGCAACAGTATCTTGGAATTGTAAAAAGCAGACAACAATTGCCAATTCTTCAGCAGAGGCAGAGTACATATCAGCTTGGGAAGCAGCATGTGAGATTGTATGGATACGCAGAATTTTATTGGGTCTTGGTGAAACTCAGAAATCACCAACTACCTTATTGATCGACAGTCAGTCAGCAATAAAGATGTCCAAGAATCCAGTATTTCATTCAAAGACTAAACATGTCAACACCAAGTAGCACTTCATCAGATCGCTCATCATCAAAGACATCATCAAGCCTCAGTTATGTCCGTCTGAAGATCAAACTTCAGATATTTTTAGCAAACCTCTTGGTAGAATAAAGTTCACTAAGTTCAGAGATGAACTTGGTCTTTGTAAAAATGAACTTCCGGATTAAAGGGGGCATTGTTAGCCTCATAATCCTAAAGTTCTATAGTCTAAGTATTTTCTAGTATAAATGTTTTTAGAAATTAATTTATTCTAGTTTGTTAGGATAAGGACACCTAGCTTCTATGTAAAGGACAGCTATCATACTCATGTGATTACGTGATTGGTTGTTCTCCTAGTTTTTAGTTTAGAGTTAAGCTATATAATTTATCTCCTTCTTCAAGTGAGGTTAAGGAGTAGATTATGAATTTCAGATTGTAATCACTTTTTCCTTATTAATAAAATTACATGTCTAAGGACACTTTGTCAACACTCTATACATAACAATACATATGTAGGCAATCAATATGCATTCCACATTCAGAACTAGTAATTACTCAGAACAGGGATTTATAGGGCTCTTGGGATTCCATGATCAGGTTTGTAATGAGCGGAAATGGTGAGTATGACCGGGAAGTGAAATATGGATTATTTATTTACCATGACTAGTTCCATCAAATCATTATCAACATCATTTTTTGGGTATGAAATAGAGAAAAGATCAAACAAATTGAACACTCCCTTCTCAACTTATATAATTTTGCTATTAAACACTTATTACAATCATAATTTAAGCATGGAAATGAAATAGGTATTTGGGTTAATGAACATGGATTGTAACGGATGAAAAATGTTAAGTATGACAGAAAAATAAAATGAACATGCTTACATTACAATTATATCTGCCATCATTCATCTATTAAAATTCCAATAAGCAGAATTATAGTCATCATACAACCATAGTGTTCAATAAATAAAGTTGTTCTATACTTTATTAATCTCTCATTCCATAACCAAATTATTCATTTTGAAAACACAGTTGAAAAATGTCTCACAACCATTTTGTCATCGCCCACATTGCTCACTATTCATTGTCACGTTCCGGGAATTGTTCATTGTTTACAAATTATCAAAATCCACTTTGATTCCCTATAGAACACCATTTTTTGTTGTTAATCAAACATTATATATTAATTCTAGCCATCGAATGTGAAACTTCAAGTAAATAGAGTCATCCAAATATTAATTAAAAAACTTCTTCTATATGTATTTCAAAGGATCGATTTCATTACTTATTATTTGAATGTTAATTCCATTCAATCAGACCCTGAATTGAATCAAGCATTTGTTTGAAAAGGGATGACATACATGTATAACACATCGACGATATCAATCGATATCACGTTGTTGTGCCCCTATTGTGGCCACAGGTCACAAAATTGAATCTAAGGATGGGTGAGCAACTTTAATCATAGTGAATAACAATGGAGAATAATTTGACTCCAAAATCCAACGACATCATTTGTTAAATGATTTAAACCAGTAGTTTAAAATAGTATTCAGCCATGACAGAGGTGTCGCGACTTTCAAGGATTTTAAATCTTTATTGCAACAATAAATGCTACCATAATCATGTCCATTAACCTTGTGAGGCCCAATGGGTCACTTTAAAAAAAATGATTTCATACTTTGGTGTGACCAAATTTAATCGCAATACACAGAGGCAAAGTTGTTTGTTTTATTTTCTTTGTTTTCGATCTTCAACAATGTGACCCAACAATGACCATAGTCAAGTCGACAAGGGTTTTATAGGGTTATGGTTGCTAAACAATAAAATGTTGATGTGAAGAGAGATTTGACCCCAAAAAAAATTGCTTAGGGCTTGGCCCGACTACAATGTGCATGTGAATAAAACCACAAAGAAAATCGTTTATTTTAACATAGGGTTGTGGGATACTTTTATTTCAAGAAAGAAACAACACAGATTCTACATGTAACCACTTTACATGCAACACTAAAATACCAAAGACCCATGAGCACCAGAATCTGCCATTTTAATGCGCTATAAACAGTTGCAGACCAATCAACCAATATGGTAAATGGGAAACCAACAACCATAACTATGGAAATCAACGAATGAAATCATCCACCATACCATTCAATATTTTATTCATGTGTATCAGGAGCATAACAACATTTTCCTTTAAAACAGAGCATGAAATCATAGAATCTCGAGCACAACATGTAGTTACAAAGCCATGCATAAACTATTAGAAAAAAATCCCATTAGATGAAAAGGAATCAAAAACCTAGTACATGGTGTTGTGTGAGTTAAAAGGCACCTTCAAGTGGTTGTTGCAATTATCAGAGCTCAATTTCTTCCAAACCACTAACGAATGAACCGAATGCCAAAACCCAAAGTGGTAACTCTAACAACAAGTTGGTGCATTAACTCTTGGTCATGTCATGCTAGGGTGATGACCAACATTAATCACTTGCTAAACCCAAGGCAAGACATGTCAAAACCTCAAGAAACCAACAGGGCCCAAGTAAGTTCCAACTCATTCAGGGTCACATGTTACCAACGCAACCACCTACCACATTAAACTTCATCGACAATATAACAATGTCCAACATATGTTATAAACATAATATGGGTAGTATGCATATATGGTGTCCCACATGTATTCGAAACTTCGACATCAAGTAATATATGAACTCTCAATACTTTATAACCATAATTAAGATCGCCAGCTATGCAATGCAATGTTTATAAGATATATATGTTGGATCATACCGATACGACATGTAATATATGTGTGTTGTGTATATAATATCCCATATGGGTTAAAACTTTCAAAACTTTTCAAAATACAAATATTTAAGTTACCACAATCATAACAACAAAGTCGACACTACCATGTCCTTGTAAGTTGTATAATATAAATCAGACCATATACATATAACCAATGTAA